>WOFM01000338.1:316422-378803 GCA_011428145.1 Ericerus pela
GCAATTTTGTTGGACCACAAGTCAGAAGATGGGACCCACTTGTGGATCTCAACTTCAGAGGAAATAAACTTCGTTTTATTATACTTATTTTAGATTTGTGGCCCAGTTTATAATCGGTAGTAACTTGTACCATATATATATATATATTTCTTGTAAATAAATATCATTTGTGTACTTGTGTGTGTATGCCAACTAATCTCTTTTTTACAGTTCTGGTAGGGACGAGTGAATCCCCGAGGATTCACGATGGACACCTCCCCCAGTATTGTGGGTGGGAACATCCACGATCTCCTGCACGCCTGGTGGGCATAAAGGGAACTCGCCTACTGAAGAAATGTAGGTAGGCGAGTGACTGGGCTGAGGAGGTCGCCGTAGTTGTTACAGATCTAGTGAGCGAGATAGGTGTGTGACGACGTATATTTTCATGTCCCTTGGACGTTAAACCACACATTAATTTTAACAGCCAACAACTGTAGTGTCTCTGCCACTACAGTGATAGCCAAGTAAACAGAACAAAAATGATGATAACTAAATATCCGTTATCGAGCAGGTTTGCTTAAATGGATTACAAAATCAATACTACCATCATTATTAGCGCTCCTGAAGGCAAATTAAAAAACAAAAAAGTCTGACTTATGCGATATTGTGAGAAAATACGAACTGCCAACGGATCGAACTACACGAAATGCAACGACGAAACCTACACTGATGAAAAGATTGAACGACAACTAGAAACACACATTACGAACACATAAATAAAAAGACTAAATATTCACTATTTCACGAATTTTATTCCACATAATATTAGCGGACATGTTAATGTTACGACGGTTGATGAGCGACGAGAAGGCATACAAAACATATAATCACAGTTGAGTTACAAACACAAATATCACAGGTTAATAATAATAACAAAACAGTGTTGCCACAACATGTGATGTGCGAGAATAATAAGTCAACGTATAATATAATTTGCTATTATTCTCACACGCCTCCTCAAATTATATTCATACGATAATGTCAAAATACTAATAAACAAATTTTCTAAATTAATAAAGTCATTAAAACAAAAATGACAAAAGTCAACAATAACACGAAATATTACAACACAAAAAATATCAACACAAATGGTAAACATACAAAAATTTACATTAATTTTAACAGTTTACAAAACATATCAAATTTGGGCTTCGGGCAGCACTTTGTGAAAACATCCCCCAACTGTCGCGAAGTCGGTACGTACGAATACTTAAAATCTATATCTACGTGATTGCACACAAAATGGTACTTTACATCTATATGTTTGGATCTGCGAGTATTCCACTTTCCAGAGTGCAGAAGAGCCAGACAACTCTGGTTATCTTCATAAATCACAGCTCTGTCATTAATCTGAATGCAAAAGTCACTTAACAGATACTTTAACCAGATCGACTCAGTGGTAGCATCACATATAGCAATCAACTCACTCTCAGTGCTAGATAGTGCTACAGTTGGCTGCTTCTTGCTGGACCAGGACACCAGTGATCCATAAACAAAGACACAGTAACCAGAGATAGACCGTCTTGTGGTGACACAGTTACCCCAATTGGCATCAGAAAAAGTTTCTAAAATATTGCCGTTATTATCATATTCATTTGAAAATATTAATTTTTTATCTTTTGTGGTAACTAAATATTTAAGTACTCTTAATAAGTATTTGTGATGTTTGTCAGTGGCATAGCTGGAGAATTGGCTAAAATACGATATTGCAAAGCAAATATCGGGCCGTGATCCTAGCATCAGATACATTAGGCATCCCACGAGCTGTTGATAGTTGTTGTTGAGTACACTATCACACGCATTGAGATCCCTGTCCAATTGGAGTTTGGGGTCAATGGGTGTGTAGGTCGGTGCGCAGTTTTCAACGCCAAAACGCCTAGCAACAGACTCAATGAGACCCCTCTGCTCAATTTCCAGTATGCCATCTTCACAATTGTGATTGATATTTAAACCTAGATATTTCTTGACCTTTCCCAGATCCTTACACTTAAATCTTTTATTAATTTCTTTTTTTAAAAATGTGATTTGTGTTTTGTTATTTGAGCTAATCAGGACATCGTCAACATATGTGAGTAAATAGACTACAGTCCCATCATTTTTATTTTTATATATATATAAGCAGTCATCCGCCGTACTCTGCACAAAGCCAGGAGCAACAAGGAATTCGTTGAACAATTTGTTCCATACCTTGGGCGACTGCTTTAGACCATAGATAGACCTATTTAATTTCAAAACATTATTATGTCTATCAATTTTAGTTTCTATCCCTTCGGGTATTTCAAGGTACACATCTTCCGAAAGAATTCCATTCAGGAAGGCACTACATATATCAATTTGTTCTATGTGAAATTTTAATTTATTGCTCACAGCCAAGAGGGTCCTGACAGTCGAAAGTTTCGCCACCGGCGCATACACTTCATTAAAATTGAAGCCCTTCTTCTGTTGACATCCTCTGGCAACTAATCTAGCCTTATATAACACCTCATTATTAATATCATATTTTTTATTAAAAATCCACCGACTTGTGATGGTGGGGGCTTCCTTTGGATGTTTGGTCACCCGCCAAGTCTGATTGGAATTCAGGGCACTTATTTTGGAAGAAATAGCATCCCTCCACATCAGACTGTCTGATGCAGCATTTGCCTCCTCAAACGTCAAAGGGACGCCATCCTCAGCAAGATATATATGGCTTGCTACTTCATCACGTTCAGTCGTTTCCTGTGGAAGACAGTCTAAATTCAAGTCACCATCAACTTCAATATTTTCTAAATTTGATTCTGTGACTTCTGTGAAAATATCATCATCTTTAGTATATTTATTTATATTAGTATTATCTATTTTATTTTCGAAGAACTCAACATCCCGTGACAGACGTATTTCCTTAGCATTTATATCTAACAATCTGTAACCACATGGAGAATATCCTACCATAATCAACTTTTCACTTTTATTTTTAAACTTATTAGTCATGTTTGAATGACAACATATATGCGTTGCATTCAAACGTTTTTAATTTTTTATAATCAAATTGTTCATTGAACCACCTTTCAAAAGGAACAAAATCCTTGTTTGTGGGGCATCTGTTCACGATATAGGCAGAGCACAATATGGCTTCCGACCAAAATATCTTACCAAGACCACTCTCAAATAACAGCGTCCTGTTCATCCTTTCAGCTTTTCCATTTTGCTGAGGACAGCCGCCAACAGTAGGTTCAACCACAATTCCTTTCTCAGTACAATATGACTGGAAGGTAGTGTTCAAGTATTCTGTGCTGCTGATTACAACGAAGTCTCTTTACGTTATAACCGAACTTATTCGAGACCATCTCGTGGTATTCTTTAAATTTTGAAAAAGCTTCCGTCTTACTTGTCAACAGGTACACACAACAAAAATTTGAATAGTCATCTATAAATGTCATAAAATATTTCGCTCCTTTATATGCAGGAGGATTTATAGGACCACAGAGATCGGTATGTACCAATTCCAGAGGCTTACTAGTTTTTCGTTCATGCCTCAAGAACGGTTTTCGACTCTGTTTCCCCATCACACAGGGCTCGCACAGCAATCTGCGGTTGGAGTCAACGTTCAGTATTAAACCTCTGTTTGACAACAACTTAACATCGTTCACATTCAGATGAGCAAGTCGTCTATGCCACACAGTCAGCGGGCTCGACTCATCCTCCAATGTCAGATTACACGATTGACTAGTCATTTTAAAAAAATCAATGTTGTAAAGATCTGAATTCACGCTAACACCAGTGGTCACTATTTTTCCACTGCAGCGTTGGATGACATCGACAGATTCCTCTTTAAACAGGGTATCGAAACCCGACTTGCTCATTCGTTTTACCAATAGCAGATTCTGCGGCAGCTCCCGAGCATATCTAACATTTTTCAATTCAATTACTATTCCATTTAACAATTTTAATTTTACTGTACCAACAGACGTAACGGAAAGAGAAACTCCTTTCTTCGCAACACAGATACTATGAGGTTTAATCAAGTCTATGTAGTCACTGAACAAGCTTATATCGTTAATTATGTGAATTGTGCATCCACTGTCTACTACGAATGTTGTTCGAGGCATCAAATTTATATCTCCCTTTGCATTACAGAACTCATCAATTTTGTTATTATTATTATTATTATTTACTGTGAAACTATAACCCACATCTGAGCAATCGTCATTATTATTAAAATTTTTGTTGCACATCTGTGCAGAGCTCCTATTATTATTATTATTATTATTATTGGAAACATGGTCATTAGAATGATTTCCGTTATTACTATTGCTATTACAAACGTCATTATTATTATTATTTCGATTCTTAGCATAGCAATTTTGTGCTATATGTCCAATCTTATTACAAAAATGACATTTAATATTTGAATGTCCATTGTCAGCACCAGAACTACGACCATTTCCATTAAAATTATTATTATTATTGCTTTGTGAGTTAAAATTGTGATTATTATTACAATTACGACCTTCATTATTGGAAGATGAGTTATAAAAATTATTATTATTATGATTATTATTTGTACCTCGATTGAAACCACGATTATTATTTCGATTTTGGGACCCACCACGATTAAAACGATTACTATTATTATTATTATTACCAGAATTTCGTCCGATACTGTAATGATTACCGAAAAACACGTTCTCCTCACCAGTGACAGCCACTGATGAAGGTTTTTGGGATACAGAATTCAGAGAGTTACCTCTCACTGTCAATTTACTATCAGATGATAGTTCACGCTGGAAGTTGTTTAGCTTCATAAACACAGCATCCCAGGTGACAAATTCTGCATCCTCTATCACCACCTTGATTGGACGAAACTCTGCAGGCAGCGATCGCAGCAATACCAGTATAAATTGTTTTGTGGTTGTCAGGTCTCCCAATTCGGTTAATCGTCTACAACGGGCACGAAAATCAAGCAGATACTTCTGCAAATCAGAACCAGAAACATACCGTTTTGTGTACAGATCACCTCGTAAATCCATCAGTGTCTGGTCGTTTCCGTTGTCAATCAGGTTCGTGAGCACGTTGAACATCTCCTTCGCGGTAGTGTATGTCTGAAGCATCTCCAAATATTCATCTGTCACGTTGTTGGCTATCAGGAACATCGCTTTGGCATTCTCCTTAGACCAGGTATCTCCCCTATTACGAACAGTAGGCAAAGAATCAACAATTATATTACTTAGTGACTCCTTTGCCAGCAGTAGCTCCATTCTGAACTTCCACGTTCGACCATTCTGCCCATTGAACGGCTCGATCGTATTCTCCTTTCTCGCGTCCATCTCGTTAACAGGTTACGACGATCAGTTGCACCGCAAATCAGCAATTTCAGCAACCATCAGATACGCCGACCAATGATTCAACACGAACGAGATCACAGGAACATCGAGAAGCGAACACATCAAACAATGAAAAATGAATTAGAAAGCATGGTACTACTTGGGAGTGGCGAGCAGAATTCGACAGCACAACTTTGAAGACTCAAAACAATGGCGACCACGTTGACATCCAGGTAACTGGGCCCATAACCTGTGAGAAAATACAAACTGCCAACGGATCGAACTACACGAAATGCAACGACGAAACCTACACTGATGAAAAGATTGAACGACGACTAGAAACACACATTACAAACACATAAATAAAAAGACTAAATATTCACTATTTCACAAATTTTATTCCACACAATATTAGCGGACATGTTAATGTTACGACGGTTGATGAGCGACGAGAAGGCATACAAAACATATAATCACAGTTGAGTTACAAACACAAATATCACAGATTAATAATAATAACAAAACAGTGTTGCCACAACATGTGATGTGCGAGAATAATAAGTCAACGTATAATATAATTTGCTATTATTCTCACAGATATATTGAAGGAAAAATTTATATTAGGTGCCAACTTATGAGGTTTTGATGGAAAAAAAGAGCCAATTTATGTGATTTTTAATAAAAAACCATGCAAGTTGGCTTATGAACTGAAAATTATATTAAAAAAAACGTAAAACAAAACAATTTTGAATAAAACAAAGGAGGATAAAAGAAAACAAATTATATTTTATACTTCTCAAATTTCACTTCTCTTCTATTATATAATGATGTTAAATTATTATCTTGACCAAATTGTTTTAATTTTTTTAACCAGTTTTTTGTTATTTTTGTAAAATTTGACTTTTTTGACTTACTACGTTTGTAAAGAAAATCAACTAATATTATTTATATAAAAGTGCAATTATTTAATGATTATATCAGTCTTGATAATTTTTGAAAGCACAAAGGTGACCACTGAAACAATATTATCATTGGATAAAAAAGTGATTTGTTTAAATGAAATAAATTTAGAAAGCATGGTAATTGAAATTGTTTTTATTGGTATTTTGCATGGGTTGTTATCTTTTGTGTTAATATTGAAAAATTATTTTGAGTCAGTATTTGTTTTTAATGATTTCTTCTGTACCGGTATTTTTGATGAAAATAAATGATGATAAGGTAGGCTACCTGTAATTGTTCACAAAAATTGAAATATATTTGAAGAAATTTTCATTCAACAGGTATATTATTGATTCAAATGGATGGTGGTCCTGTCCATAAAGATGAGCATGTTTTAGAAAATGCATTTCCTTATGGTATGCGATTCTAGAGGGGAACAACCCCAGGGAAACACATCCTCAAGACCAACACAATTTCCGCAAACCCACTCAACTATTTACAAAACTGAGGACAACATCCATTAGCAAAACTTAATGGTGATGTGACAACCTGGTTTAAACCTGCACTGATATTGAGGTATTTGTTTCACCAGTTTATACCATGCTATTAAAACTAATAAAAAAAGCCAAAAATAACCATGCACCCAACAGGTACTCATTTAGGGGAAATAAATATACTTAGCCGAGAGCTATTCCTAGGTGGCCCATTACCAGTGAAAAATCAACAAATGATTATGTAAAATTTTCCATGTATGGAATGAAAAAAAAAAAACAAATAGTAACAATTGCAAGAAATAAAAATATGTGTTGCCTTATCGAAGAGCAAATGCTTGTTGATCAGAGCATCAGAAAAAAGTTTACGTGGTGGATATGAAATTGATGCTTGATTAAGAAAAAAAGAGATAAAGTAGATTAAATAGGTTTCTAAAGAGATTGCACAATGGCGCATGCAAAAAAATATGATATTTAACCACGGCCAAGGAGGTGATCTGACACCTGTGTCAGAGGTATGAAAAGTTAATCAAGAAGAAATATTAATTTGGAGGGGAAAAAAAATGTTCGTTGTGCGTAAACAAAGGCTTAGTGGTCTGCATATCCGAGGTATTCCCGGCGAATATATTACGAGGGAAAATATTAATTTTAAATGAATGGCAAACACGGGTATTATAACCATTTTTAAAATATTTTTACTTTTATGGGTGATTGGCTACACCAGTCATCCTAACGACATATGATGGCTTCCAAGATAACGGAATTTAGCTCCATGTGACTTTTTTGTGAAGGAGCATCGAAACGCAAATTTTCATGATTTGTAACAGTCATATGGAACAAACCATAAAGAACAATTAATGACCTGCAGAAAGCTATTTTGGCCTGTTGTAGAAACAGTAATTCTCAGTTTTAGAGAGTGAAAGCTGAAGTTTCATAATGTTGCTCAAGTCGTCGTATTGTCATAGAAGAGATTTATTTGAACATTAATTTATTGTAAAATAAAAAAGTAACGTATGAAAATAAGTAGGTACAAATTTTTCTTTAATAATATTAATAAGAACATACATAAAGATTTTACTCTCAAAATTTTTCTCAAGCTTCAAATTGCGCGTTTCTTAATTGTTGGATCTTTCTTAAGAAGTGTCATATCTATCAGTTATTTTGCCAATATTTTTCTCAATGTTAATTATACAACCTTGAAACTTTGATCATTAGACCATTCGATTTGTTCTGAAATTTTGATTGTCGTTGGTTATTATCACTATATATGCTTTGCAAAAATAATGGTGACTTTTTAAGGATCAAAAAGAAAATTTTCGTATGTTATGTCAAGGTTGTCAAGAGAAACGGGTATCCTGGTAAACCGGTTTCAAATCTACTGATACTTGAGCAAATTTTTGGAATCACATCACCCGAGAACCAAAGTAACAGAATAATTCGAGAATTGGGAATCGAATATTCTCGGAATTGGAAAACCCCAGTAGTTTTAAATAAAAAATAAATTAAAAGTTTTTTTTTGTTTTTTTTTCTGCTCGTAATGAAATATTTTGAGTTAAATTTTTTGTAAAAGATTTGTTTTTTAATAACGAACGGTTCTCAGAATGCGTTTAAAACTCCAATACCTGGTTCTGAGAATCAATCAGAATGATTTGGCTCTGAAATTAGGTACAATCCATTTTTTTTTCAGAACCGGGTATCTGGTTTTTTCGAATAAATTTTAACGATTCTAGTATTTTCTTATGAAGCAGTTACGAAATGAAACACCTTGTATACAGGAGATATCACGAAATTTGTAAACAAACCAGAGGGCTTAATTCTTTACGAATTCGAACAAAATTTTGCATGCTCATACTTTAGGTTATTATCCCAGTCAAGTTCGAAGATTAGCCAAATCTGCTTGTTATTTCCTGAATGGAGGCTTTTTAAAATTCTTATTATAAAACAAAATTTTTATAAAACTCATTATGAACGCAACTCGCAATACACAAAGGTAATTTGAAGTTCCGTCTATTCTAGGCGAAATTTACCTTTCTGGGTAGTTTGGCATGCTGTTGGGATGTTTCTTATTTGGAAAGAGCATTATTTGGTTTGCGTCACGACTGAAAACAAACAATAATGTAAACGTTACCAGCTGAGGGGAAAAAAAGAGCGAAACTCCCTTTTTTTTTTTTACTTCCAAGCAGGCCTGACAAAATTGTAATGAATTCTTCTAAAAAATATCTATTGAAAAATCCGTGGAAATGCAGTAGATTGACGATTAGGTTTCTCCAAAAAGGCCTTTCAAATAAAGCATCAAAGAAAATTTTTACTATTTAAGATATTCATAATTTAAAATGAATTTAATTACTGCTTCAACAATATTTACCAAATTTCGCCGGTGAAATTCAAATAAAATTAACAAAAACAGGTCATTAAAATTTGGTTATAAAAAATTTTGAGGTTTTATATTTGAGTAAGTTAGACTATCGATATCCTAAATCAGGACCATGGGTGAGAATAAGGTTTTTGGGTTTAACCCACTATCTTGAAAAGAAAGGCAGGAGTTCCACTGGGGCTATACTCATGAAGGATTGATATATAAACATAACAGTGTGGTTGTGAGCATGCACAGTGCGCACGTACACAATTACATATTTCCATGTCATGTCACACACACAAATGAGAGTTACAAATGTAAGACTGACCCATGGCCAGCAAGTTTTGTGTAGTGTGTGTAGTGATCGCTACACATGAGAAATTCCCAAGTGGTTTTCGCTACACATGGGAAATAATTATGTATACACACAATTACTTATTCTACTCGACAAAAAAAATGTTGAATCATTCGAAAAAGCACATTTAGTTTAAGTGAAACTAAAACAAAGAATATGTTACTTCGTAAATGTCGGTACATTATTATTGTTCAATCACTAGTTGGTAACACTGTATTGACATTCTCCAGTTCCTATTCAGTTGCGTCATCTAGTTGTTCAGTTGTTGAGTTGTGTCCATACATGTGATTATCTCTTTCTTCATTAAATACATTAATTAGTGCGGTACTTGTGTTTTTACTTATTATTTGTTCTCCGGTGTTTAATTAATTGATCGTCTACTTTGTACTACAACGGACTCCAAGCCCCCAGAGTCCAACATGGTGGAGGCGCCGGGTACCTCACGAAAAACATCAAGACAGCAGTTCAGAAAAACGTGATGGTATTTGATCTGTAAGTATGGTGTAGACGAAAAGAAGATGGGTATGTAAAATTTATTTTATTTAGTAATGGTGTTCGTAAGTGGCGTGATAATTAAGTGGTGTAATAATTAAGTGGTGTGATGATGAAGTAAATGGCGTGATAAAAGGCTGTCGACAGCAAAGTATGAGGCGCGTAATTTTTCTATGGTGTGGCGTGTGGTTTTATTGTCTGGTGTGAAATTTTGATTGTACGATGTGTAGTTGTAAATGTGTGGTGCGTAATTTTTAATTAGTAATAAGTGGCGTAAATTTTTTTATTCATTAACAGGTGACGAAATAACAGGTGTAAATTAAAAGTGCACTGTATTTGATCGATCTTTTTATTTGTTATTTAAAATGGAGAAATTATTCAGGTGTATGGAAATGGACGGAGATCGCGTAAAGTCAAGTCATTTATTTATTTAAGTCGTCAGTCTTTATTTGAAACGGGGAAAATGAAGATGTAATGGCGATCTTTTTAATGTGGAAAATTATAATAAAAAAAAGGTGTATAATAATGGCGAAAAGGTGAGATGACGTATATGAATTTATTAGAAGAGGTGAGCGGAGAATTGGAGGTAAACGGTGTAAAAACCCTTCCGATAAAATGGCGATTATTGTTGTCTCACTCTATTTGAAATAGCCAAATGGAGAAGAAGGAAGATTCAAAGAGGAGAACAAAAAGTCATATATATAATTGTGCGTCGTGATACTGGTTGTTGTCAGTATACACGCACACACAGTTATAATAGATGGAGAAACCTATTACTGTAGTGGTGCAAAATGAATAGTTGGCGGACGGTGAAACATATGGGTATTTTAGGTTAATTGTGTGTTGGTGTTGGTGAGGCGGTTAATGGAGAAAATAAAAACGTAATAGTAGACGGTGACAAGGCAAATTATATAGATAGGAGAATTGGGAATTTTACATTCACACTCACACACACAAATAAATATATAAGAGTTTATCTGGTGAAACGTATATTGCGTGTCAATGAATAAGTTAGTTCCGTTCATTGTTGAATATAGGCAAAATGCGTAAACGTAGTAATGTGGGAATTTTTTATTGCCCCTTGATGAATAAACATATATAGTAAATGGTGCATGAGTAATTATGGGAAAACGGAGTAAAACTTAAATAAAAGAAATGGAGATGGCCAATCAGAAGCTAGGGTTTTGATCGAACTATTCTCTCAATGATTTTTATTGGTGATCTATTATATGGAAGTATTTGATGACACATAAAATTTTTCTTAATTGCTCACTTCAAGGCTCATATAATTACACATCTTGTCATTCACTCTCAGATCTTGGTTTGGCAAACATCGTATTTTGTTCAGTCGGCGTTAGTGCGTATTTTTATTGGTGTTAATGAGCTTTGATGCAAATTTTCTTGAACTTTTTCTATTTTTCTTATTTAATTTAAATTTTGTTCTCGCCTTTTTCTGCTCATTCTCATTTATTTTGCTTATTTCATTAACTGTTTCGTGTTTGTTATCGTATTTTTCTTGTCGGCCATATTTTTCGTCGTCAGTTACGGAAGATTTTGGTGTGAATTTAGGTGGTATTAATCAGATCGGTGAGTCAGTTATTAATTTTTATTACTTTTTTTGGAATTTTTTTAAGATAGACATTTATGTTTTTAAGGTTTGGTTCAATTTTAATTAATTATCATTTGGGCAAATAGTTTCGATCATGACTTCCACTTCGATATTGATATGTATAATTAAATAACAGGAAATTTAAAAAGGACTTAAGAAAAGGGAATAAATAAAAAGACTGGTGAAAAAGAATAATATAAATAATAATGGAGTGAACGGAGAATAATATTACGAATATTCGTGTATGATTTTATATATATATATATGTGTGAATATTTTTTTATGAATTTTAATAGGAAGCGATTTAGGTGATTTTTCTAAAACTCGAGTATAAATAAAATATCGATAATTAGGGGACCATCGTTATCGAAAATATTGGTTCCGTTTAATTCGATTTAATCGGTTGCTCTTTTATGACGAAGAAAAATGGTGATGCGTAATTTGGTCTCCCCGAGAAAATTAATAAAAGGCGAAACGGCGAAACGGAGAATATAATATATTTATTTATTTATTTATTTATTTTAATATTTATGTAATGGTACGGATCGAGTACTCAAGTATCATTACAGCTCATATAAACGGAGTAGTGTGAAGGATATTAAATATTTTTTTTGGTGAATTTAAATATATACTAGAAGGAAAGTCTCTTTTAAATACTCGATCCACATGATCTTTGTTTGTGGGTTGGCTGTATGGAAGGACGTTGCGTTCGTGGATGGAAGTACAGTTGACTAACTGCCTTTGGAGGATACATGTGTGTTCCATGTATCTAAAGAAGGTGGTGTTTTGGGCTGTGAGTGGCGAAGTTTGTGACCCACAGTTCAGAAGCATGAGTCGTGCTCCTTATTCTGTTAATTATTGACCTGGCGTTGATTCATCCAACTAGAGCCTACCGGATTAGTTGTTTAACTAGAACCAAACCTTATCACAATATTATATATCTATATCTTTCCTTTCCTTTAATATATATCTTGTTACAATGAGCTTTTACATTTGTATATTTTACCTAGTAAAATGGCAAATGGTAGAAAGCCTAAAACTAAATCCGGGGAAAAATCGGGCACGCGAAGCCACAATCAAAGCGGCAGTCAAAACCAATGCAACCATAATGTTCAAAATAATAATAATAATAGTGAATCTGATTGTGACGAGCCCTACATCTCTGAAAATGATATCGAAAATATTTCGATAAATGAGGATATGGAGGTTGATGTAGAGGTTGATGTAGAAACGGAAAAACGTCTTTTAGAAAATAAAAATAAAGGAACCACGGGTGAGATCTTACGATTCTTTCGAGGTTGCAAAATATACTTAAATTTTTCACAAATAATTTATTGAACGGAGGGAGTAATAATGTGACGTCACATTAATTAATGCGGTATCATGTATAATTATTCCTTCTAGTTAAAACAAAAGCACAATTGAAAGAGGCTCCAATACAAAGACCTAAAGCTTCCGTCGCAAATAAAGGGGAGACTCCTTGGAAGAAGCTTGATCAGTCTGTTAAGGCCAAGACCACAATTCCAAAAACCTCTATTCCAAAACCTATCGCAAAACCTATACCTACTTCCCAATACAAAATCCCTAAAATTTCTAAGCAAATGGTGAGCAAGGCAACCCAACAGGCGCTGGCTGCCGAACCTACTAATGAGGAAGACGTTCAGTCTACCTCAAAAGAGGCAAATGTTAGGAGTATTGCCATGGAACTTGCAAAGGCGTTTCAGCAATCCATGAGACAGGAACAGGCGAGGGAAGCTAGGTTGAGGAATCCTGCATTAATTCAGGAAATGCAAGATAGGATAGTGTTTTTGGAAAATACGTTGGCGGAGATTACTGAGTCGGTGAGTTATACTGACCCCAATTTAATTAGTCCTGGCAAAAACATTAATAATAATAATAATGATAATTTAGGTGATTTAACAAATGGCGAAAATAATAACAATAATAATATTAACATTTTAAATAATAATAATGAAAACGGAGCTAATAATAATAATAGTAATAAAAATGAACAGGAGGATGATAGTTGTAAGACTCTTTTGAAAATCTTAATTGATGCTCTCAAGGGTAAATCGAGTGGCGAAAGTGAAAAGAAAACGGAGATACTATATAATAAGGACAACACAAAAAGAGATTATAAACTTACTCGAAATATTCGATATGATTTGTGGTTTGATTACCTGAAATCAGAACTGATTTCAAAGGACTTATTTAATTTAATAGAAAATAAAACAGGTGATGAAAATAGATATACTGAACAAGAAAAAGAAATTAGGTTAAATTTAATTAGGGATATAATCATAAATCATATCAATGACAACTATCATAAATTAATCGTCAACGTTAAGGATCCGATAGAAATTTTAAAAGTTCTAAAAGAGTTTAAGCGATGTGAGATGCATAGGGCATCGGAAGCACTTCGCAAAGACTTAGCTCTTTTAAAATATAATCCTTCTAGGGAAAAGCCCTATCAGTTTTTCCAACGTTTTGACGAATTAATTAAATCTTATGAAAATAATGAGGATAATGATGAATTTACGGAGAAAGAAAAACGGAGTTATTTCTATATGGCGGTATCAAAAAGTTCTAATATGATAGAAACTATTAATTTTATTTCCAAGCGAACTAATAATGTAGGCCTATCCATTGAAGAACTTAAATGTTTAATCCTACAGGCTGAGGCGAATAGACAAATGGAACGGCGAAACGAAGGTTTGAATAGGGGCTTGGCAGGACCAACAAGAGGCAATGTCGTTTTTACTAGACAATCACATGCGCGTACTGGTGTTATAAACCATAATAAAATAAGTCCAGGTGCTAGATGCTTCAATTGCCAGGGTTATGGTCACTTGAGTAACACTTGCTCTAACCCAACTGTTGAAGGCGGTATGTGCTTCAACTGCGGAATTGTTACGTCGACGCACAGTGCCACTTCTTGTCCTAAATTAGGGAAGATGAGACCTGTAATAGTCTCACGAAACAATAGATACAGGTGAACGTTTTATAATAGTTATAGGCCTAATAGGTATATGTCTTATCGAGGGCGTAGCTCGTATCGTGGTATTGCACCATCGAGAGGCGGATTTGTAAATCCACAATCCAAACTACCAACTGGAGGAGTAGTCAAACCTTTTAGAGGAGCACCCTCCAATAGGCGTGGAAGGGGTGGTAAAAATAAAATGGGGGATAGAAAGGTGAAGGATACTAAAATTACTGACGAGGAGACGGCGGCTAAATATGCGTTGGTCGAAATTGACAATTTTAAGGCTGAACAGGTGAAAAATGACTCGAATCTAGATAGTATTGAAGTGGATGTACAGTTTGACATTCCTCAATCTTCTAATGTTTCGCAGCATACGTATGTGACCTCAGATTGGGAGGATTGCCTCAATATTCCTTTGCCTCCTAGCCCCTCACCTTATTCGACCATTCAAAACTTGGAGCAATCTGCAGCTTTGATGATCACTTCTGAGGAGGAGACCCTATTGGATCTGGATGACGCTGATAATTCCACGTCATCTCAGAATAATCCTTCAGGTAAACCTGTGTATAAAGTATCATTTTTTTCGGATAGTGGGGCAACTCAACACATTATTTCAAGTTCTATCCCACTTTTCAATAAAAAACCCCACAATGAAAAGGTTCTTAGTGCCCATGTAGACTCGACTTTGTCCTGTGAGTTAACTGGTGACTTACTTACTCGAGATTTACTTGGAAATAAAGTTAGGTTTAACAATGTTAGGTGTTGTCCTCAATTGTCTGAAAATTTGTTTTCAGTACAAAAATTAATAGATTTAGGTTTTACTGTAATTTTAAATAATCAAAACATTCGAGTGGTAAATGGTGATCAAACGGTGACCTATTTTTCTGGAGAATATAAAAAACCATTTTGGCATAAGGAACTGGTGACTGATCTTACTAATGATAATGTAGATTATGATGACGAGACACCGGCGTTATCTCGTCATTTGCATTTGAGTTCTGCTCATATTACTGACATTGTACCAGCAAACAATTCAGAGGGAGAAGAGGAAGAAACGGGTGAGAATATAGGTAACGGAGAAAGAGAGAATTGTTCGCCAGTACAAACGTCAGATAATGCTAATAAGATACATATAGGTAATAATAACAGTAAAACCGAACAAAATAAAACAGAGAATAATAATAATAACAATAATAATAATAATAATAATAATAATAATAATGATAATAATAAAGATGATAGTGATAATTTAGAAAAGTCCAAAACGGAGGGAGTAGATAATAATAAAGGCGAAAATATGATTGATAATGAAAACCCGGAGAATGATCGAAAGGTAATTAATGTTGAGGAAATTCCCGAACCTATGATATTAGATATTACTGGAGTGAATAAGTCTATACCCTTAGAACTGCACTGGCACTACAAGTTAGGTCATGTGTCAGAAAAATATTTAAGGAGGTTGGCGCAAACTCAACCGGAGTTAAAAGGAGTTAAGTTTACGGGAATAATAAAAGATTGTGAAATATGTGCAGTCTCTAACCTCACAAAATTACCCTTTAATCAACCAAGGTGGAGAGCTGAGCGCCCACTACAAATGATTCATTCTGACGTAATGGGTCCTATATCACCCACTACATTCCCAGCTAAACGGAGATTTATAGTAGTATTTATTGATGACTATTCTAGGTATGCACAAGCATATACTATGACACAAAAGTCTGAAGTTGGCGAATGTCTAGAAACATTTATACGGATTACTAGAAATCTATTAGGGAAAGATGTTAAGGTGTGTTATTTGAGATTTGATCAAGGAACGGAGTTCACAGGAGGATATACGAAACAGGTGTTAGAAAAGGAAAATATCGATCTCCAATTAGCACCACCTGATACACCCCAACATAACAGTGTGGCTGAAAGGTTCAATAATACCATTCAAAGCAGAGTGAGAGCTTTAATGGCAGATTCAGGGTTACCTAAGAGTATGTGGGATTTAGCTGTTAAAGCAGCAGTTTACGTGTACAATCGTACCCCACACAAATCAATAAATTATGAAATACCTTTAATTAAACCAAGTGCACCATGTCATTTTAATCAATTACGGAGATTTGGTTGTTTGGCATATTCAAAGGTTAAAAGAAAACCGGAGACTAAATTCTCAGGACGGGGAATCTGTACTGTAATGGTTGGATATACCCGATCTGGTTATTTATTATGGTGTCCAGAAACTAAATCCTTAATTGAGTCGAGAGATGTAAGATTTAATGAAAAACTGGTGTATAGGAATAAATATAAACAACAAGAGGGAATTGAAAAAGGAGATACTAATTGGTTTAATGATTTTAATAATAAGAATTAAATGGAGAATGAAAAGGAGGATAAAAAGGAGGAAAGTAAAGGAGTAAAAAGGAGAAAATCAAAGCGATTAACAGGAGAAAAGAGACAAAAGGTTGAAGCTTTTAATACTGAAGATCCTAAATGGATCGAAGCTGAAAACCTTGTTGAAGTTCTAGACCAGTTTGTTTATACGGCTATGGCTGAAGTGAATGAGGACCCCAAAACATATTTGGAGGCAATTAACTCATCCGCTAGCCTACAATGGAGAAGAGCCATTCAACACGAAATTAACTCGCTCCAAGAACACGATGTATGGACTATAGTTGATAGACCATTAGTTGATGAGAACGGAGAGAAACCAAATATAATAGATTCGAGGTGGTTATTTAAGGTAAAATGGGAGCCAACAGGAGATGTGAGATATAAAGCAAGACTGGTGGGAAGAGGATTTAAGGATAAGGTAGAATACAGTTTACTGGAAATATATGCTCCAGTAACACCATTGGCGACTGTATGAAATTTATTAGCGATAGTAAATAAGTACAATTTGGAGATTTGCCAACTGGATGTTAAAACTGCATTTTTACAGGGAGAAATAACAGGACCTATGGAGATACCAGAAGGAGTAGGTATTGATCCCTCTGAAAGAGTAAACAAGGTGTGTAAATTAAATAAATCAATTTATGGGTTAAAAACCAGTCCTAAAAGCTGGAATATACTTTTCACAGCGGAGATGAAAAAGTTAGGTTTAAATAGTGATGTAAAAGACCCATGTTTATTTACTTGGAAAAACGGAGATAAATTTATAATCCTTCTAGCCTATGTAGATGATATTCTCATAGCTGGAAATTGTTTAATTTCGATTGAACAATTAAGGGAAAATTTACGAAAATATTTAAGTTTTCCGATATGGGAACTCCCCAGGATTACTTAAGTATTGAAATTAGTAGAAACAGGAGTAAAAATAAAATGGAGTTAAAACAAACACGATTTATTAATATATTATTAAGGAGATTTAAAATGGAGGATTGTAAACCTTGTAAAACGCCTATGGTAACCAGGCAAGTAAAAAGGAGGAATGAGAATAATTATGAACCTAAAAACTTAAATAAAACAGGAGAAAAATATCCATTTAGAGAAGCAGTCGGTTGCTTGTTATATTTAACCGGTGGAACAAGACCCGATATAGCTTTAGCTGTTAACCTAATGAGTAGGTGTCAAGGTAATCCAACTGAAGAGAATATACAGGAGTTAAAGAGAATCTTCAGATACCTAAAATATACTGAAAATCTAGGTCTAACTTATAATGGAAAACACGATAATATTATAGGATATTCTGATGCTAGCTGGGGTGATTGTCTTGAAACAGGAGCATCTACAGCAGGACATTTAATTAAATTATTTGGTGACACAATAATGTGGAAATGTTATAAACAACGGAGAGTAGCAACTTCTACGTGTGCAGCGGAGTATGTAGCGATGAGTGAGTTAGCCAAAGAGTTAGCTAATCAAGCCGAAATAACGGAGAAAATTATAGGTATCTCATTTCTACCTGCACAAATTTATTGTGACAGTCAATTGGCAATAGACGGAGCTCAGATGGTAGGAGCACCAGGTTTAAAATACCTACATACACAATATCATTATGTATGTGAAAGTCAACAACTTGGTGAAATTGTTTTGGTAAAAATTTCTTCAGAAGAACAGGAGGCTGATATTTTTACTAAACCACTATCTATTGGGAGTTTTGAAAAATTTACTAAATTAATATTAAACTGTGAGGACAGCATCTATCATTCCATAACGGAGAAATAAATAACACATATATCATAACTAACAAATTAAATAAAACACATAAAATAAACGCATATACTCACACATATTTTATTAGATAGTAATACCTAGTATATTGTTTCAGATTAAAACAATACGAAAAAACGGCAATCTATAGAATGATCCAGACCCTGATTACTATTATTATTAAGATTTATTATGATTTCTATTATGTCTATTCCTGTGATATCGTATATATTTTCTTTTGTCTGATTTCATGTTCCTAATTATGTTATTTGTGAGTTCTGTATATTATATTTTTCTATTCTTTCTTACATTTGTTGAGCTCACTAACCTACAATAACTTTACTTATAACACAAACGGAGAATATGATAAATTTTAGGAACAATATAATGGAGTACTATATATATATACACATTTACACATCTTGAACAATATTTCATTAAAAAAGTCTTATGGTGGCTTAAGGCAGTTTAATGAAATGTTCATGATATTTTCTATAATCTTTTGGATATTTTTTTAATAAATATAAATAAACTCGTAGAGGTTTTTCATCTACTCCTGTAGATTTTCCCTCTACACAACTGGTGGACCAAGAGGTTTTTAGTTTATCATTTTTACATAAATATATACAATAAATTCACAAATAAAAAGGATAAACCTTTTCCTCTTAATTTTATTTAAACATAATTCTTTCGGCGAAAGAGGTTTTTATTTATGTAATATAAAGTTTTCCTCTTTATCTAATATTTATATTGTATAACAATGTTATTGTTATTTAATTTTGAATCTTTGTATTTTTCGATCTAAGGAGTTTTTCATGAAAAATGTTTTCTCCTATTTTTCTTTTATCGCACTATGTATTTTACAATCACTACACATTGTTTAATCACTATATCTTGTATATCATATAATATGCATTTCATATGTTTTATATTTTTCAACGTCGTAATTGAACAAGGAGGGAGTGTCGGTACATTATTATTGTTCAATCACTAGTTGGTAACACTGTATTGACATTCTCCAGTTCCTATTCAGTTGCGTCGTCTAGTTGTTCAGTTGTTGAGTTGTGTCCATACATGTGATTATCTCTTTCTTCATTAAATACATTAATTAGTGCGGTACTTGTGTTTTTACTTATTATTTGTTCTCCGGTGTTTAATTAATTGATTGTCTACTTCGTACTATAACGGACTCCAAGCCCCCAGAGTCCAACAGTAAATAAGATGTCCATAAACCTAATATTATAATATATGTTCGTATCTGAAAAAAATCAAATTTTCTTTGTTCTGTATAACATTTGCACCAAAAAAAATTATTTTTTTTGTTGCACATGGGAAAATGAAAAGTTGCCGGCCTTGGACTTACCAGTTATGCAAATCTGATGAATGTAATTCTCATTTAGCCCCTACCATATATCGAGCACTAAGATGTTTACACATCAAAAAATAATTTCGTTCAAGCAAGAACCAAACCATGTAGTCCATAATGAGGTACAAGCATTGTAAGAACAAGTTTTTGAGAACAGTTTTTTTTTTTTTTTAAATTGGAAAACTTCCTTCTCAGCAAAACCAAACATTTCGCAAACGATATTTGGCAAAATTTAGTGTTATTCAGAAACTGAGAAAAAATAATAGAATTTTATTCAGAAAGCGATTTCCTATTCTCAACTAGCTATAGTCTTTTCTATGTAAAACATCTTTAGGGGCGAAAATAACAAAACAACTTCTAATGAAATTGATTAAGTGCTTATTTTAAAATGTGCTGAAATTCGAATTTTACACATCCCCCAGAAAATGCGAAATAAATTTTCTATTCTTAAAATAGCCTAAATCTAGTTAGATATATATTTTAGCGAACAAAGTAACGGTGCTGATAAGGGTGGAAGGGGAAATCCTGAGGGTCTGAGTCCCCTCAGCCAAAAAAAAAAAACAAAAATTTACTTAACATTTAAGAATATAGTAGTTTTGTCAATGGTGGTGGGGTTATGTCAAGGAGTGAGGCAGTCAGAAGAGACGGCAGGGATGTGTTAATAGTGGATGGAGAAAAAAGTCTATTCGAATTAACGAGGTACGCATTAGCAAAATTTAAGGATCATAATTCGAGCAGACAAAAAAGTTTTTGTAAAAATATGTTTTGTTTGTTATTTTTTTTCAGTTTTCCAGCTGATCGATAGTAACTAACCTTTTTTTTTTGAGACTTTAATAAAATAAAAACCTTCTGTAGTCAGATTTCTCAATCTATCTTCACTTATCACAAAAAATTATGTCGTTGATTTAAAAAAAATGTTGATTGTGACCACCATAGTATCATCTTTTATCATTTAAAAGAAAGTTCATCAAAATTGGTTCTCAAGGTGAGAAGTTATGCTGGAACAAACATTAGTATAATAATGATGAAAAAAAAAAAAAAAAAAACACAAAAAAAACAATGATTATAGACTGCAGTACCTGCCTGCTTATAGATACACGAAGTGAACATTTATAACCTCTTACTTTTTTTAAAGTTGGTTCAAAATGAGGGAACAGTACAATGGTTACATTTGAATTTTTTCTTGTTTGCTGATTAAATTGTTAGGTACAGTATTTTTAATTATATAACTTATATAAATAAATTAAATCGACTGATTAGAAAAAACGTGGAATTTGCATTAAAACTAGTATCGTTGTCCAGTCAAATTTTACAAAAAAAAACAAAAAACAAAAAAAGCACATAAACTTTAACTAGGTATATAGGGTTTTTCCTACAATGACATACTAAAAGTTAATTCTCTATGTCTTATAATTTTGGGGAGGAGGTTATTATCTTCCTAAATTCGGAAAAATTGTTTAGCATGAAATTTCCATAAAAAAAGTTTGATGAATTTTTTTTTTCTAATGCGGTCTTCCTCTTTTGAGAGTCTTGAAAACAACCACTCTTCAGAGAATATATTCAATAACATCATAATTACACAAAATATAACTTTTATCCTACTTATCATACTAATAGATAATTAGTAAACCTAATATATATTTTCTACCCAATCATTCCGGTTTAATACTTCATTATCCCCTCCACCTTCACAGCTATTTTTTTCATGAGAACAAGTATCTGTGAAGATGAATAGAATGATAATGGGTTATGGAAGGTGGATGAATGGGTAGTATTGCTTCATGAAAACGGGAAGACTGTGAAGGTGAAGGGGATGATAAAGGATTATTGAACAGGGGTGGATGAGTAGCAAATATAAATTGTGTTTATTAATATTATCTAAATAAATAGTGTGACAATTAGTGTGCGTATTTCACATATAATGCTTTTGCCCATTAACATTAAAAAATTTGTGAAAAACTAAATTTTTGGCATAAACACCCCCTCCCAAAAATTTCAAGTGACCTAAAGGGTGCAACTTTTCAAAAGTTACTGTAGGCGACCCACCTAATAACCCCATATAGTGAGAGTTTTTGTGCTAATTTTATTTTTCTCTTCATTTTGATATTCATTTGACTGCACTTTTTTTGACTGAAAATCAAGGAATTCTCCTTGTTTTTTTTACGGTTCGTGGTCTAATAATTATGTAAAATTAGGATGAATATTATTATTATTATACTCAGTATTGTTAAAAATATATAATACGTGTATAAATTCGAAAAATGTGTCTGGTTTAATAAAAATCATGACGGTATTCTGTGAAGTTAGTTTATTTAGAATTTTACACATGAACAAAGCGAATAAGAAGTATAAAAAAACATTCACTGACAAACTTACGACATAGGTATATAAAATGAATGACTCTTCAGTTGGGCTGCACTAGTTGGTATTGATGGTTTCTTACAAACAATCGGTAATTAAGTTATGAAGTATGGAATCGTTTTTTTTGCATCCATTTGTGGAAAATGATTTGTGTTCAACGTACAGCGTTTGTCCCAAAATAGCTTTAACGGATACTTTGTACTGACATTCTGGTTTTAAATCGTATATTTCGATATTTATCATCTGTTAAAAAGTAATATATTTATTTTAATTTATTGTTACAATATCGATGCGAATCGTAGGAATTCGATTTTTTTACGCAGTAGCTTACGAAAGATAGGAACATTTGTTTAATTATTGAAAATGCTTCAACTGGGGGAAGATATAACTAAAAAATTTTTATCCTATTTTTTGGAAAGAAATGATATTGAGGTATATTTAATTGATGTATGATAATACTATATTGTTAAATATCGATATCATTTCTCTCAATCAAATAAAATTATATCAATATATTATATCAGTTTATGCACATCGGTACTTATCTATTTTCTGTGATACAGATAAGTAGAGAAGTTTGTATGTACTTATGTGGGAATGTATGTGTGTGTATATATATTTATATATATACGTTGTTAAAGTAATAACTTCAAGCTGAAATTTTCAGTATATATTTGTGTTGTCCCAGGAAAGGTTTTAAGCCAATACGAAAGTCCGAAAGTCTTTAGTCCTGTGGAAGGATTAAAACTGTCTTGCATTACACCCCGAATAATATTTACCGCAAAACAGGGTATTTTTTTTTTTTAGCCCTCCAAGTGAAAGAAAGCAAAATTATCATGTCTTTTTAACGATTTTCAGTTGGGATAAATAATGGATAGTGGATTTCTGTGAAAATTAAAATATGATATTAGGTAATTTGCTACTGAAATGTATTATAATTATTCTTCATTTGTTCGCTGCTAAAAAAAATATTGGTTTATGAAAATATCTTTTAAAGGGCGGGTCAAAGACAAAAAAAAAACAAAGGATTGCATATTATTATCAGGTAAGAATAGTTTTTCAGTTTAAGGAATCTAAAAATAATAGGGACATATGGAATATGTGCATTTTCAGACATAAATTTTTGCCTGTTTTAGTTGTTTCTTTCATACCAACAACTGGGTTAAATTATCAGACAATTAAAACATGACTTTTTTTTTTAATAAATCGATCCACATAATAATTTTTTTTTAATTGTTTTTAGTGGTGTGGAATATCGTACATTGTGGAAGAAATTCCACTCCAGAAGATGCTCTGGCTTCTTATAAACGTATGGGAGAGACAACCACAGTAAACACTGGCTGAAGTTCAGTGTTTACTGGTACTCTTTATACCCGGCTCTTGGCATGTACATTGACAAACATACGTACAAATACATATGCCTGTGTGTAATTAAATGTAACGTTATTTACAGTTGCTATGACAGCTTATAAATTATGGCATGTGCATTGGTGACTGATCCGATGAATTCATCACCAGAATAAACTCTCAGTTAGTCACAGATTGGTAATTGCAACATTCTTACATGTATGTGCATGTAATTACAAAAAAATGTATTTTGTTCAACATGCAGTGCACAAATATTTCCAGCCCTTTGGCGGCAACTGTTACCAAGGGGCTGGTTCCCACAAGTGGGATTGAAAGAAACCCTCGAAGATTTTTTTTTCAGTCAAAGCCTTAAAATATTGTACGTACCTCAGTGAACTTTTAATTTTTTTTAAATAATTTAGATGTTGTTGGCAATTCAAAAGTAAAGTATTTTGACCTAAATAAAATAATCTTCAATGAAAAATTTCCGAATAATGAAATTTACTTAATCCCGTCTTCATAATGAATGTTTGATTCCTGCCTATTATGTAAAAAGGTGCAACACTGTAGCCAGCTTTTATTTATTTAGTAATACACGACGATCGGTAAATTTACGCGCATACCTACAATGAATATAAGGTACCTAGCAGATCCTAGCAGCGGTGTTCATATTGACATTATTAATATTTTGAGTCATGATTCGTGTAAGTTCTTATTATCATAGTTCCATTTTCTTATCCTCGTCTCATAAATGAATAATTAAATCTGGTCGTCAATACTTACCGCTGTTTTAACAAAATAATGTGCCTTATTTGCACCTTGACAATTGTCGTGGGACCAGGAAACGGAGTAATTAGTTTGAGTTGGTGCATTCTTCAGCGGTTTCCAACTAATTAGTGCTAACAGCTGATCATGCAACCAAAATATTTTCTCAACGACCAAGTTTCTTATATGTCTTCTATGTTTTACAATCAGTTCTTTTTCTTCTTCGTGTTTGCTATGATCAGCTACTAAAACAAATGCAAACCGATATATTATAAAAATTATTGTACAGTTTACATGTTGCGATAGATACCCCGTCTATTAATTCATCCAGCATTCAGAATATTAAAATTACTGAAACCTCAATGTAGGCTCAATAAAATTTCTTCAAAAAATAATATTCAAAAACCTTACTTACACACGAGTTAATTTATGAAAGAAAAAAAGAAAATTATCAAACTTAGGCAAATTATCTTTTGTTGATAATAATTCTCAAATAAATCCGGAATCAAATTTTAACCAATTCTAGAATGCCCTGTCTTCTGAAATAAGATCAAGAAGAAACTCTCCTTAAGATCGCAGATCATTGTGCCTCAAATGCACAGTTGTTGATAAATGTAATGGAGAAAAAACCGTTGCGAAATACGAAAAGACATACTTCAAGTAACACAGGGGACTTACTTTTCTCCAAAAATGGTTGGTTTTCCATTTTTCTGGGAAACTACGGAATTAATAGGCATTAACCTTCTATCAGACCTAATCCTATTATGAAGACTGCATTTCGCGAAAATTTTAGCCCTTATCTCTTTAGTAGTTTTTTCAAAACAGTGAACACAAAATTTGGACTATAAGTGCTTATATTTATAAACAAAACTATGTATACAGCAGGTATATATTATACCAACAGCTTATATAATTTTTTTTAATTAGGTTAAATTTGAAAAATGGTGTCATTATTGTGTTTTTCGACAAAACAGATAATTTTCATCATCCCTACCCTAAACTCTTCGGTGAATTCAATTTTAATACCTTGTGTGGGGACTCTCTCGTACGAGGTATACGGGCTTGGACCCCTTGATGACAGTTGCCGCCCCAAAGGGCAGGCAATTAATCGTCCTTGCGACATTAAACACACTAAATACGTTCGATCGTAATTACCTGCAAGTACATGCAGGTAATGTACGAGTACCGAATCATAACACAACGAGACAATGTCACAATCCGTACACAAACCTGCCAGCCATCTCTTATCTCGGTAGGGGATGATGCAACCTGGCCGCCCTCACAGACGTACGTATATTTGTTCATACGTGTTTTTGTGTACGTGTAAATAAGCCATATATAAACCACCCGATTCGGCTCTAAAATCGCCAGTGTTCGGTCTGGTTCTGGCTTACCCGTACTTATGTACGAAGTAGCTGAACACGCTTAAATTCTGTAGAATTTCCTTCTGGTGAGAATATCTCTCACGACAAGGTATTCCACACCCTGTTCGGAAGCAAATTGAGTTAAAATAAAGGAAATTTACTAAGCAGTTGAAAAAGCACAAGTTGATTCGTTTGAAATGTAATATCAATTTTTTTCATATAGGTAAAAAAATCCAATGTATTAGACATGCGATTTTTGTGGATAAAAAACACAAAGTAGTTAATTATACGCATTAAGTATAAAATATGTATAGGTACGTGTTTCCAAATTTTGATATTACTCAATTATTTTACGGTTAGAATTGTGTAGCATTAATATTGTCGCAGTATTAAAATTCGTAGAAAATCATTCGTTTTAAATGCAACGAGCTAATTTAATTTTCGCGGAAAGTTGAATTTTTTAATATTTTTACATTTTTATTTTTTTCCTGTTTTCTTCTTCTCTTAATTCGGCATTGAACCTTTTGATTTCGTGAGTGATTCCCCAAACTTGAAATATGTATAAAACCGAGTACAACTGAGAAAAAGCTTTCAACATAATCATGATTTATCTTCGAAGTTAAGTAGCCGGAAAGGCGAATTTCGTGGTAGTCCCTTCATTTGACGCATATGCAATTTTTCATACTTTCGTGTTTTGAAAGTGTATCACGTTAATTTTTTTGTGGTATTCTATACTTCACAGCTCCTCTTGCCATTGAAATTTGAAAAATTAATTTTGAAAATAAGCTACATATTATGTGTCAAGAAGAAATTTTCACTTAGTTATCCTCGGTTTTTATATCAATATTTCAGTTTTGGAAAACCTCTTATGAAACATACCGTACTTCATACTATGTTTTATGAAGAAAAAGTCCATACTTCTTTAATCGATGTTGTTTATTTTTATAGTTTGAAAGCTTTGAATTCAGTGCTAGTTAAGCTTGCTATTTTGAGGAGTTGCAGACCGATGTAGTTGGTAAACAGGTAGACTTATTTTATGCTTATCAGCCGAATATAGTTACGGTAACTCTTATGGTAAAAATTAGAGTTTGTAACTCATATTGAGGAAAATACATTATTTGTGAATTTTTATCTGCTGAATGGAACATTGATTTACATGTGAACAATTCTGAGAAGGAAAAATTTTCGAAGATAAGTTTTTACCTATAACTAGTGGACTAAAATCAGAATTTTTAATTTTGATAATAATTATAAAATACGTAAGTACCTGTACCTACTTTAGAGAAAAAATAAATTTCACTTTTCGAAGCCAGGAAAGAGTAACAGTTTAATAAAACCATAAAGTAAGTATATACTCACTGAAACACAAAAAGAGCATAGGTAGGACCTAATAATCTTTTATAATTAAAAATTGTAGCCTGTGTGTGTTAAAGGTTCATAATTTTGAAAAAAATCGAACCATCGTCATTATAATTTTAGAATCAAATTATTGTACTCACCGTGATTTTGATCCGCAGTTTGGAAAACGATGGATGCCTGTCTGCCAATAAGTTTTTTCTTTCCAAAAGTGGCTTGCGCTCGAACATCTAGAAAGTATTTCGTTTGTGGTTCTAAATTATGCAGCCAAAAATTGGTCAGGATCTGAAATGTACATTTTCGATTGATGAAACACAAGTTTTATCACGTCAACAACTATCTGGAAAAAATAATTACCGCTGGTATTGTATAGTGGTGTCCAGACAGGGTGTAATTTTTCAAAATACTCCACGTGACTTTATACTTATCAATGGGGGCTTCAGATGAAGGCTTTGTCCACGTTAGCAATAAATGCAAACGTCCATTACCAAACGATGTGGCGGTCACTTTTAAACCTTGCGGTGCTCTAGGAACTCTCGGTACTACAGAAAAATAGAAAATATTGAACGCAAACAAACAAATTTCGTACGTATGAAGACCAATATGATTTATTTATTTTTAATGAAAATCTTTCGGAGTAGGCTTAATTGGATAAATGGTGAGTTCTTATATGTATACCAGGTAGGTAGTTATCAGCATTGGTGAAGGAACGAGGGATACAGAAGTATAAATGTATTTCCAAAAAAAAAAATGAGGGGACAAAGTATTATTTGTACCTTCCCAAAAAAAAATTGTTAATAAACAAAACGGTTTTTCGCATATCAGGTAATATGTTCCAAAATTTTACATTTTACATGAAAAATAAGAAAGATCATATTTTTAACCAACTTCTAAATAAATTTGTGTTAAAAACGATTTTTTCAAAAGATAGGTTTTTATTATTATTATTTTTTTCTGACTTCTGTTGCACACTAAATAAACATTATTTTGTTGTGGAAGGTTAGTAGCAGTATTGGTATATTTTAAAATCTCAGTTCTGAGTAGAATAAAAGCTTATAATAAGTTGACATTAAAAACTAATTTTTGAAAGATAAACTTTCTTTTTTTTTGGCTTTAGCTTCATATGAAATAATTATTATTTCGTTACGGAAGGTTGGCTGCAGTATTGGTATATTTTAAAATCGCAATAGTGAGTAGATTAGAAGCTTATAGTAAACAAGCTACATCCCTAGACGATGTAACAACAGGGTTTTTGTTTTATTTTTATCCAAAAATTAGAATCAAAAAAATAAGTGATCACAGATAACATCGTATAAATGGATGAAAATTTTACTTTCATTTTTTCACAGTTGAAAAAGAAAACATAAAACACAGGTTGAAGAAAATTAAGAAGGAAAAGAAGAAAAATAAATAAATAAATAAATAAATAAATAAATGTTCACGGATATCGTCATAAAATAAAATATAAAATTTTCACAGTTAAAAAAAAACGTAGAACTCAGGCTGAGGAATAATGAAGGAGGAAAAGGAAAAACGTAGCAATTTTGATAACGTTTTTTGAAAGCAAAAACTCTAAAAAGGAGGTTCCTTATCAATTCGATCTGTATGTAGCCAATATTTTTAATGTTTGTTGAGTGTAACGTCTCTGTTCTCACTGTTAGAACTAGGGCTGTCAAGCCAGCTTAAAACCAAAAGAGCTGTATTTTTGGTATTCTCAGCTTTAAGCTGGAAGCCTAAGTTTTATTGTTTTCAAGGTAAAAGTTAGCTAAAAGTCATATTTTTTCTTCCACTTTTGGATTTTTTTCGTTCTACCACGCCACAGTTTTATTAGTTCTTCTTTTTTATAAACTTTTATTCTGCTCACTACTGCGATGTTAAAATATACCAGTACTGCAAGCTAACCTTCTGCAACAAAATAATGTTTATTTCACACGAAGCTAAAGCCACAAAAAATAAATAAAAGCTTATCTTTAAAAAATTCGTTTTTAACCGAAACTTATTTTATCATATTACTCGTACGTTCATGTAGCTCTCCATTTTTTTTAAATTGCAACAAAGATATTTAAAATTTCTTGGTTTTTTCATTTTTCAACTTGTACCCCCCAAAAAAAAAATCGTTCCTAAGCCCCTGGTTATCAGACTGCCTCATATAAGTATAGGTGTAGTTTTATCGACACAAATTCGAATATTTTTTGGTTAAGTTGAAAATATTTCTTCTATTAAGGTATGTGTTTGTAAAGAAATAATTAAGTTAGGTATCTCATTAGTTGCGTGAAAGAGAGAGAAATAATTTGTTATTCATAGAAAAAATTTAAATAATTTTAGATAAGTTCCCCGCGGCTACACGTGACCATTTATACCTGGAAATATGATTTGGAATTAAATATGAAATTCGCTGTGTAAAACAGTTATTTAAACGATCATATTTTTTGTTCGCTGCTCCGTTTTAACAATCCATCGTTGTTAAAATTATAACAATATTTCTCTACGAGTGTCTTTATGTATTCACTAAATTTCGAATAGTGCGTTATGGAAGTTTTCAAAAATTGTACCGAGAGCTGATAGTTCAGTCATATAAGAGGTTTAAAAAGAAATTGATTTCTAGCAAAAGTTTTATCCTTAACATATGGTGAGATGGCTTCAAAAATGGATGCTAAAAATTCTCTACCCCTATACCTTATGTTTTCACCGGTGGGGCATAAATACAAACCTTTTTTTTTTTTAATTTTCCTCAGTAATGAAGCTATACAATGAAAATATTTGAGCGACAAAAATAAAAAGGTACCCGGTTATTTATATAATATTTGGAACAAAAAATGTTCTATGCATTCTTTTTGTAACTATCATAGGTGATAAAATAAAGGATGGTAAAGAAAGTTACTTATTGTTTTTTCAAAGTCATCATAATATCTTATCAATTTCTCATTATTGGTATAAGATTAAAATTAATAAAAGTATAAATATGGTTATAGAATCTACCATACTGAGATATCCATCAATATGTAGTCTATACTCTAGTCTATTAAATACATCACATTTTTCATGCTAATGCGTACATGATAACCACATTAATGGAAATGAACTATCACAACATCGGAGAAATGATGAAAAAAATTATAATTATAATTCTCGATTTATTTCTGAAAGATTGCAAAAAGAGAAGAAAATTCATGAAAATCAGTCTTCTTAATTTAAATTATGTCTATATGCAGTTGTTAATAATAAGTGCCACAAAAAGGGCATTTTTCGATACAATTGATCGGAATTTTTAACATGATGTGTTATCTCAATATTTTAAAATTCGGTCCTACGAGTTGAGTTTCAGCATAAAAGAAATTTTAATCAGGTTGGAAGTATGTTAATCGAAAAAAGTAGTTTAAAAAAAAAACAAATGAAGAAATAATGATCTGATTATCTAACAAACAATTGCTTTTACATGGAACTTCAAGTATCATATTCTCAAATATTAACAAATCAACTGATGCTTTGCCTACAGTTACAAAATAGGCAACTTATGATACACATAATAAAATTTCAGAAGTACATAGATTTTTTTCATGAAGTATCTAATAATATTATTCTGGAAATTGAAGATACGGGTACTTTTTATAGCCATAACGTGGATTTAGCCATTATACCTAATTATGTAAAATAGGTACAGGAAATTGAAGACGAAGATGAAATTATATCCACTTAGATTTAAATAGTAGTAATGAAGCTTGCATGTACAATCCTGAGATCATTTTATAAAAACAACGATATCAACGCTACTCCATCTAAATATAGATAAGTGCATAAATCAGAGGTCAAGAGTCGTGTAAGAGTGAGTGGGAGGATGTAATGTTTCTTTTTCGCTTAAGTTGCAAAAATTATCGCGCTTTTGTAAAAATTGAAAGAAGGGAATGATAATTATATTATGTACCTATCTTATGTACAGTATATATATTTTTTTGGTTTTAAAATTAGTAAGGGCTTTTTTTTTATGGATTTTTTGTCAAAATTTCAATTTGTTTTTAGCCTATGGTAAAACTTTACGATTACACTGCCCTTCCAATTGAGATTGCATCACGTGACCCCTGTCACAGGTTCTCAAACTTTTCTAACCTGCGGCTCCATTATCACACACCTGAATATTCATTGCTCCGTGCAGATTCAGACATTATTCCCCCACCAAAAATATAATAACTTGCGTTGTACTGAAAATTTCAGTCTGGTAAGTTTTTGCCGCAGCTCCACATAAAGTCAGGACGTACTGTTTGAAAACCTCTATATTAGATGATTAAGTAGGTACATATTAGGCCTACTTGAAGGAGATTAGCTAATCATACAAGATTCAAATAATTGTTTAATGAAATTTATTTTTGATACTAGAGTACAGCTTCTCTGCATGTTCAATCACTTTATACAGTTAAGTATGGGAAGCTCAGAGACATACAGCTAAAGAGATGTTCAATACTCCATATGCGCTCTAGTTTAAAAATATGTGAAAGATAAAAAAGAAACAATTTGAGTTATGTGACGTCTGAAAATGATGTACATCCTGAGTATAGGGGTTTGAAATCACGAGGTGAAGTATATCAACGATTCTTGAGAAATCGTAGAGTTGGGACCACAAGTCAGTTCAACAGTTAGACCACCAGCCTATCAACGAAAGCTCCCAAGGCCTACGTGATATGTTGGGCAATTTCGAGTAGGCGAGTTAAATAATTTGGCCGACCTATTAGCATAATTCAAGTTTTATTACAGTAAAAGTTACTTACAGTTGAACACAAAAAATATCTGGTCATGCAGTTGTCAAAAATTGTATTGCCTCGTGGTCTTCTCGATGTCTGGTGAATCAACAGATTCCAACCAAGCATGTTTGTTGTTGGAATTGAAAACAGTTTGGAAATGGACTGGTAACAGTTCTTGCTAATGGCATTCACATTTCGAGTAATTTCAGTAAAAACAGTTTGAAAAAAGGTAACTTGAATGTCGAAAACAAAAGCTGTAGTTTGTTATGAATATTGTTAAGTATTCATGATGAATGGAAACATCAAAGTATAAAACGAGACTGACTGTTCCCTGTTGAACCAAAATTGTGAACAGTTGGGAAAGATAAGTGTTGGTTCATCGGTGATTGAGTTATAAAATACACGTCACCACAAAAGTATATAAAAGTAATCAATTAGCATGTTGTCAGTCTCTTGTAGAATGGGAAGTTATTTCATGTCGAACTCGATGTATTTGTCTGTGAACCTACCATTAGTACAATCTTAGAATTTGTGAGCTGTTCCCTATGGTAAAGTATATACGAGTATTTGGGATTGGTGGAGATGTGAGGGGAAGGCTGTGGGTTTTCAGATGTTACAGTTATATATTCTGATCATCCAAAGACACGCATATTTTGTAGTGAAAATAGACATCTCTATACCAATAGACACAAACACACTATCAAGCTACAACAGATGTGCAATAACAACTCCTACACACATACAAGTACACATTTGTAATATAATACGTAAGTATGTGTGCTACTTAATTGCGACATACTGTATGGTTGCTATGACAACCAATAAAGTACGGCATGTGCACTAATAACTGGTTTGTGATGTCATTGCAAGAGAGATCTCTCGATTAATTATATTTTGAAAGTTCTAGCGTTCTTGCAAGAATTTGCAAGTAATTACAAGTGAACATGCATATATTACATTTTAACATGCAGTGCACAGTAATTGCCAACCTTTCGGCAGCGACTGTCATCACTGGGATGGAGCCCCTTAAACCTTATACGATGTAAATCCCACACAAATTTTTTATATTATATATACCTAATTGAAAATTCACTGTCTGGGTTAAATCCGAACCAAAACATTTTCACATTTTGTCTTCAGCCCTCCATCCGATAATTTTACCAAATCGACGCCACTAACTTTTAGTCTCAAATCTAGGGGACAAAACCAAAAATTCTCCTATGTGATTGTAAGTGCACAAACGTAATGCAAAAAAAAAAATGCACAAGTAAAAATGCCCTTAATTTTGGACGTAGGTCAAAATCTAGGAGGCAAATATGTGTTTTACCGTAAATTAATTAGGCCTTCGCAAGGAGCTTTCTCGCAAACTCAAAAATTCGATTCCAGTAAATTTATTTTCAATTAAAATCACCGATTTTCCCAGTTGAAACGGTTCTGTAAATGAAAAATTTACTCACAACTGGAGGCATATATCGCATTTGTGGGTGTTGAAGGGCCGAGAGTGCCGTTTTCATTGACGGAGCTGACACGAAATCGGAACCACCGACCAGGTTCGCCTATATTTTTGTATTCGACGCTGGAACGACTCGTACGCTTCCAGTCGATCCATTTGGTCAGACGTTCAGGAAAATAGGTTTTCCCGTGGTGATGGCATTCTTCGATGATGTAAACAACACGTTCGTCCACGTTCGTCGTCTTCACCGGCGTCCAACGTAAGAGTATTTTTGCTTTTTCATCTTCTTGCGGATTTCTAAGGATGGTGGCCACAAGACCAGTGGGAATAGCAGTCCAACCTGTGAAAATAAATGCTTCCGTTTTAGAAAATATAGTAGTATAGGATATGGAATTTATAACTGGTATAATCGTAAAGGTGCTGTAGGTATACGGTGTATAGTAAATATAAGCGACAGGTGTGTAGGTACTTATGTATCCTCTGCAAACTTACGACATGAAAAAAATTAGGTACCTAAATAAAAACGAATGTATTGACGTTAAAGACAAATCATTTAGCTCAATTACAGCGCATAAATTACGCCAGTCGAGGGTGTGTGGCTTGTAACATGTTTACTCGCTGTATACAGCGATATAAATATCAGTGAAAATAGTCGTTGAAGAGGCGATGGAGTTGTAACATCGAACATTTGTCAGGTAAAATCGGGATTAACAGACAATAAATTTTCTGGTAATTGCCAAAATTTTTGTCGGCTTTAAACAAGAAAAAAAAAAGAAAAAAAGCAACATTTCACCTACGTTTATATCGAAGTTGGTGAAACACTAATAACAGAAACTTATATTAACGAGATATCCCACTTTTATTGATTCTCCTTTTCTTACAGAATTACCTATTGGGTGAATTCATTCGGATCTTTCACTGACCTTTTTTTTTTTCTTCATTGGTCGCGCCAGATAGGATGTGTTTTGTGCTACGTGGGACACAATAGAAGCTGAAATATTACAGTCAATTTTAAACATGTCCTGTAGTTAACTATGCAATTTCAGAAGCTATTTAGTATGTTTGGAACAATGGAAAAACTATGCATTGTGCCAAGGCAGAATTAGATGCCACTCATTTTTCAATTCACTATTGCACTGGAAATTAACGATATAATTCATTTGAAAAAAAAAAAAAAGGAAAATTAAAAAAGTTGCTAATTCATGAAATTTTGTAACGTTTATAAAGCCATAACACTTATTTTTATAAAAGCTGAGAATTTGTATTTCCTGTCCGCAAGATGTTTGGCATAGGTAGGCTACCTAAATATTTTTTCCCCACATCATTTTCTGAAACCAATTACTGAGAAATGATAGAAAAAATCATCTCATTGATGAAATTATCAAATATAGAACATGTCGGTGATTATTATGTGGGACTGGAATTAACTGAAATTACATTTCACGCATATTATCAAAATACTAGATAGTTACCTTCCATAATTTTTCCTCCTTCATCCGTCTGTACTGTACGGAATTTGCGAACACTAATTCTAACTATCCTGACTGACAATAGACAAAACTTATATACTTTTAAAACAATACTGAACATCCCAATCTGAAAATTGTGACTCAAATATGGCTGGGAAGTAATGACACATTTTTCGTCGTTATGTGAAACAGTTCCATAGGCGTATTTTTTTTTGTAACTGAGATGAGCGATTTCAGAACGAAAAAAATAAAAATACGAAATGAAATTATTAAAAAAACATGGAAAAAATTCTACAAAATTTTACGGTATTCTAGGGATTTGAACCTCCCCACACCCTCATTTAAGGCAAACATTCAGTCGTAGCACTACAACTGCAGCTGAAAAATTGTGAGTACTTTCATTATTCATGTATATTAGATTGCGATTGTAGTTAAAGAGAAGAGATAAGGCAACAGGATTTTGCTCATCTCAGTTACAAAAAGGAATTACGCGTTCCATAGAGCTAATCAGAAGTGAAAACGTCAGGCCTGTAGCCACTGTAAAATCCCAAGAGGGCAAACTACAGACCAGTGAGGGCAAAATTTTTTTGTAGATTATATAAGCTCTGTTAAATTTCTTTTTTTTTGGGTGGGAGAAGAGATAAATTGCTACAAAAAGTGTTATCTGCATAAAATAAAATTTATTACAAATTTCAACTTGACCCATTAATACAACTGTAATTTTCGATTTTCATTATTTGTAAAAATTAAAAAATATCATTAATGGGCATCTTTCTTTTTTTCTAAATTAAGAAAACAAATTAAAAATTTTTCCAGCGGGCAAAGAGTGCCGTCAGAGAAGAAACTTCCCCCTTCCCCTTGGCTAAGGTCCTGGAAAGAGTCTCCGGTGTCTCCAGACAAATACTCTCATTTGTATTGTATTAAATTGTAGGTTGGTCCAGTTAGTATAGTATAAGTAAGATTCCATAAGATTCCTAAAAGTGATGTCTTTGTATGCATCACGAATGTGATTTTTGTAGACTGGGATATTATTTTAGGATTTGTTTACACTGTAAATTAGCATGAGATGACTCGAATAGTTGTCCATCAATGTACTCAATGGAACAGGTTATCGGTTTAAGTGAACAGTTTGCAGATATAATTGAAAAAATTTCACTCTTATTAGCAAGAATAGAATAGGCAGTGAAAATTCATCGAACCTCGTTATATATTCGTAACAGTATAGACAAAATTTACGTATAATTCATTTTTCACAACCAGGGGAAAAAATGGCGCAATCGAGTTATTATATTATTCAAATTAATGTAATTTTTTAATTTTTTTTTTTTCATTTTTCCCCCTTTCTTTTTAATACAGAATTTGTCAATGACAGAAAAATGTAGTCTGGTGTGTCAGTTTGCAGACTTCAACATGTATTTTAATTCATGGTTGTTAGGCTGCTGAATGGGATTAGAATGATTAATTTCGTAGCCGTTGGTAAGTTAAACCAAATTTTTATAAATAATGTTTGCAAAAATTTGCAATGCTTGAAATAAAAATAAAAATATGACTCTTTCCGCTTCAAATTGCTTTCGGACAATTATAAAAAAGCAAAAAATTTATGTTTTCATTGAAAATTTCTACATAGGTATATACTTAACTGAAACATGGGTTAATATTTTTTCTACATCATAATCACATTTATTCATTTTACGTCAGCATCGCCTGATTAAAGGGTGTATTAGGTTAACTAAAAATCCAAAATAATAATAATAATAATAATAATAATAATAATAATAATAATAATAATAATAATAATAATAATAATAATAATAATAATAATAATAATAATAATAATAATAATAATAATAATAATAATAATAATAATAATAATAATAATAATAATAATAATAATAATAATAATAATAATAATAATAATAATAATAATAATAATAATAAAAAAATGAAATTATCTTCCCTAAAAAATGTGATGGTATTTTAATCTAGGTATATACCTATATTTGTTTCTCACTTACGAATCAAGAAGATTTGGAAAGAAAGAAAAAAAAAATCAACGCAGTAGGTAGAGGTACCTACCTGTAATAAATCAGAAAGACAAATCTTATTTAACAGGGGACAAAGTTCACGTTCAAAATTTTGAAAGAATTCATGGGTGGCATACTCGTATTCACCTAAATTTCGTTGAAAGGTTGGTTTCCTTTGAAAGAAAAATTAAAAAATATATCTTAGGAAAAATCATGACAAATGGTGAGGGGCATAAGTATTTTCCTGTTTAAAGGTTAAGGTAATGCAGTGACAATAAAAATTGAAGTGGATGAAGTAGTATACAGTATTACTGCGTTCGTTTCGCAAACTGCCTCATATGTAAACACTTCTTTTGAACCTTGTTGAGGAAGATTTAAATAATTAATGATCAGAAACCTATGAGACGTTAAAATTCTATCAAATGACGAATCTTACACAAAAATTATAAAAAACGGAACAAAATATCAACCTCATGCTGGTAGATTTAACATTTCCTTTAGAAAGTATTACTCCTACTTCGATGTAAAGTGAACGTGCCTCCATTCAAAAATATGCTTTAGGTTTTCTACCCAGAAACCACCAAAATATGTAAAGTCCTGTATTGTGTAATAAAAGTGAGCCTTTTCAAGCATTTTGTATAAGGGATTTTTTCCTTAGATCCACTACTTTTACTCTCTAGACTTGTTTCTTTTATGTGTAAAAACCTTAGCGCTTGGTAAGGACTAAATGAGAATTACGATCGTCAAATTTGTGTAACTCTAACTTTCCAATTGTAACTCTCATTTGTGTGAGTGTGCATTGAGTAACTGTGTGTGGTTGTGTGAGTATGCATTGTGCATGCACACAACAACACACCTACCCAATGAGAATTACGTTTAGATATTTTTATGTTTGCACATCAATCCTTCATGAGTATAGCAGTGGAACGCGTGCCTTTTTTCTGTTTTTCTTCAAAAGTTATCAGAAAGGCCTATTACTGCAATAAGAAATCCAATCTTTCTATGCTCAGTTGGATATAGGTATCTAGTTACTAAATTTGACATGACACTTTTGACTTGAATTTTATGGATAATACCATAATATCAGTTTTATTCTTGATATAATTATGAATGTTTTTAGCCTGGGGTAAACGGAAAATTGGGACACTTTTTTTGTCATAAGGGGAACTGGATGGGGTGATGACGTCATAATTATGCATTTTAATTTTAAGATTATTTTCTGGTCAAAGGACCAGAAAAATTTGATTAATTATAAGTACAAAAATTTCACTATTCAGCACAAAGATCAAAACATGTGTGTTGCCAATAAATAATCATGGAAATTTTGTTTGAAATAACAAAACGTTCATTTTGAAACAAAATGTTTATTTTAAAAAAAAAAAGTGATTGTCTTTTACTCAATAATTTTGCAGCTACTATTGAAGCTAAAAAGCTGAGATTAGTATTGCTGAAAAGAGGAGAAAACTTACTCAAATTTTCCTTTAGCATTGAAAATACTACTAGAGTTGATTTTCAAAAAAGTGTTCGTCTGATGATTTTTAGTGATGTTTTAGCATGAAGAGTAGGAGATGGGGTAGACAACAAGTAAAAACAGTGAAGGGAGAAAATTGTAATGAAAAATAAATCGACGGTGGTAGTGTTGTTTCCTTGTTTATTGAGAAAATACAAAGCTGAAAGAAAACAAAATAAGCACTTCGTTATTAAAATTTTTATTGATTTTCAATGCCCTCCTCTTGTTCTTACAAAGTGTGAAATCTGTGTATTTTTTTATATCGTCATAATGACTTCATCATAATTAAGGAATAAAAAGTGGGTAGCCAATTAATGAAAAATTTTTCGTTTTATTAATTCTTATTATTTCAAAAACTAATAATTGTAGAAAAAAATTTTCAGTGATCACTCCTCTCACATAGTTTTCAACGAAAAATTAATTTTTATTATCAGATTTTACTAAAAACGAAGTCATTTTGAGTTAATGGAGGTGAAAATAGGTGTTAAAAGAAAACTCGAACTTGTTTTTCGTGATAACTTTTCCGGTTAATTTTTCGGTTTAAATAAGTCCATACAAAAATAAAGCCCATAAATTTTCGTTCAAAACGGTTTCTTACAATTTTTTCAAAGGGTTAATAGTAAGGTCATTACTTAACGTACAGTGTATATCAAGAGGGGAATATTTTTTTGACTCACCTGTTTCCAACCCTTGTCTTTGTCTCGCAATTTCTCGTCTTTAGTGCATATTGCAAACTCGGGTTCAGTGAAAAATAAAAAATAAATTTTCTCTTTGGTACACAATGAACAGTTGTGATTCAAGTATAAGGTAAGAGATACGAATAAGGCCAGGGCTCTAATGAAGCCCAGTATTCCAATGATTTTTGCTATGACAGCTGAGGTGTAACCAAGTGACAGATATGTTTGTGTTGGTATTTGGTAACGCTGTCAAACTGTTTTTATTACACAATGTGCATCAACCATGGACAGAGGGCATTGACTGATGTTCGAGGTTGCTAAAATTATACCCTGAGGTAATTTTTTGGCTGATATAATCAATTACGTTAAATGAATAAAATTTACAGTTAATTTAATGCTGATGCCTACATTGTTACACTATAATTATGTAATTAGCTAACTAATGGTGAAAAACCATTCACTGGAAGTTATTTCTTGCTAAGAAATCTGCATTCGAAGAAAAAATGTCAAAAGGCTCTAATAAGGTCAAACTGATATAAATAAAATTTGGCCTTAGAATTCTTCATATTGAGCCTTATTAGATTTCAGGTTGGGACCTATTAAGGTAGTCGCGGTTTTAATTAAGTAAGAATGTCGCCATTTTCATCTGGAGATTTAGATCTGTGGTGCATCGTAGAAAGATTTGAACGGTGTCAGTTCATAGATTACATTGTTTGCTTGCCCACCTAAAATTTATTTTGAAAAATACTAATTTCAAACTGAGAAGGACCAAGTTTCCACGAGTGGGCCATATTCTGGTATCGTACCTTACTAACTTGTTGCCAATTTTGGTTTTAATTGGTTGCTTTTTGAAAATCTACATTTACTATAGGAGCTGTTCGGTTGCTGCGCCAGAGTATTTTTCTCTTGTACTAGTGACTTTTTCATTTTTTCTCCAGATTGTTCATAAGCAAAAAACCGAAGTATGGCATTTAAAGCAATTTTTTTAGAATTTTTGCCTCGTTGAATGAATTTTAATTTGTTCCGAATTCGGCAAAATATCATCGCACAGAGTTATCGAAATTAAATATTTATTTCAATAATGTATCACCTCGCAGTATAATAAATTGTAGTATTTTTTTTCTTAAAATTCGATCAGCAGGTTGAAGGTTACAAAAAAAAAAAAATTTAATATAAGAAACCATTCGGTAATCTGTACAGTTGGCATTTTTTCAACTTCTTACTTTACTTACATGGATGTGAGTACCATGCAAAAACTTTTGTTGCAAAATAAAATACGTAAAATGTTGTGTGGAAAAAAAAAAGAAAATCACTTTTATGCAGATTATGATATCTATTATAATAATGAATCATTGAATTGACTGAGAGTCGTGTGATCAAAGGTTGGTTGGAATTGAAGCAGGTTTTATTTGAAGATCTCTGATACCTGTTTATATCTGGAGTAAGTATGAATAAATTTTACCCGCCTTCTGTCGTGTAGTCATCAGATAGCTAGCTAAGCTGACAAGCTTAGGCTGATCGGATATGGTCGAAATAAAAATGCATTAACAAAGTTTCGAACATGCTTCTGAATTTTTTGTGGATACCTTGAAAAACATGAACACGATATCCCATAATTATGCAGGTGGACTGGAAAAATATTCGTTTTTCTAATCGAAAAGACCGAGAAGAGGAAGTCGTCTGCCAATTTCTAATCTAGTAAGAATATTAACAACAATTATGGCCCATCAAATGGTCTACCAGAAAATTTATAATTCAAAAACCAGCCGATCATAAAACGACTTGAAACAAGTTATAGTGGGATATAGGTATAGAACAAAAATAATAATTTTAATAAATTTCATTGCTATTGATTGTAAATTAGGTAGGAGAGACCGAGGTAACATGGAACACCTTTATCCTTTTTGTCTTTGGTGTAAGCTAAAATTGAGTTAGAAATTTGGGACCAATTAATTTGAAAAGAATGAATTTTCATCTATAAAACAAAACAAAAAAAAAAAAACTAACATGTAACAGTTTGTTTTCTAATTCCATCTGAAAGGGGGAAACCTATGGAACTGAGGATGGTGTACTATGGTACATGTTAAATCCAATAAGAAAAATATATTTTGGAACCAAAATATTAAATTTATTTTATCTAAGACAATATATGAAGTGCCCCACATCTGAAAGAAAATATATTTATAGAACAAATGTTTGGGGTTGTTTCCCTCGCCTCCTTCATTCAGAGCGGACTTTGGTCCGCAACCCAAATTATTAGTGCATTGCACTTTAAAGAAAAATACGTTGTCTGCATGCACTCATACAGACAACATGCATCTTCATATCCCTGTAAATGTCATATGGGAAAGTGAGTACCTACGTAATTATTACATACTCACTGATACAGTGCATGTTGCAGTCCATATATGGTACCACCTTGCCCCAGGACAGTTGCCCCAGTATGCTTTGTGTACTGTTGTGCATTAAACTGGCTAGCTACCAGTACTGAGAAATGATTAGGGTCGTTGTACAAACAAACCACCTTTTGGTTCCATGAACCAAGTGTAGTAGAGCTGCCTACAAAATGATATATCTGCTATTTGAATTGTAATAATATGATTATTATTAGGAAAGAGGGAACTGAAAATTTACATAAACATTATGAAGACTTAAGGTTTATTTAGAGTCTTTTTTCTTATATTTTATAAGGTTGACTCAAAATTACGACAACTTTTTTCAAAACTTGGTGTCAATTTTTAGATTTTTCGATCGACCTAATATCGACCTATAATTGACTGTTAAGATGGTTTATCGAGATAGAAAATAATGAGTTTTAGCTTCGAGATATAAAATTTTTTGTGGGTCATAAAACAAAAAACATGCCCACCCCCATCTCTAGGTCGTTCCATAAGCTAAAAATATTAATAATATGCAGACTTCTGACAGAAAAATTGATACCTACACGAAACAAAAATCTAGAAACTAAAAAGAAATCCTTGCTAAAGCATTCAAGTTAAATGTGAAAAATAATTGCGAATGTTAATGTGGAAGAAAAATATTTTACACAAATAGTGGAATTAAAAATGCTGAGAAGCAAGAAATATACTCAGAAATTTAGTAATAAGGGCCTATAAATGTTGTAGAGACAAAAAAAAATTGGGCGTCAGCGAGTGGTCAAAAATTAATGAGTGAGGCCTGCGAGTGTAAAAAATGTTTGGAAAAATGAGCTACCGAGCTGCCATCATAAAAGTCATGGGCCGTCATCACATGCATAAGAGCTAAATAATAAAAAAACCGGGTGGAAGTTTAATTTGTTGACTCAAGACCACAAATTTGGACCAAGTACATCCAAAATAGTTATTAAAAATTGGCGATCTTAACATCTTCGGTATTTATTTTATTCCCTTCCCCTAATATGGCGAAAATTTATCCGAAATTTGCACACATAACCCAGTGGCGTTGAAATAGTTATAAAGATCTTTCCGTTCATCACCGATTACTCGGTACAAAAATATAATTCGATTTGAATGGCAGATGATTTATACTTTGTATGGTCGAATAATTTATACAGAATGTTCAGAATTCTGCCTTCTTTGAATCTACATAAGGAGAAAAACATGGTCCAATGGAAAAATAATTCTATTTGAATTTTAATTTTATGCAAATCATTAGATTGAAGCAGTGTAAGTTACTATATATATGTACCTAGCTAAAAATCAACCGAAGCTGAAAAATGTTTTTACAGTATTTTGAAACACCATAGTGAGTGGGCAATTCAAAATGGAGTCAAATGTAAGAGTATCCGTAGCCTAACATTTAAATTTCGTAGTAACTCAAACGTCATGTGTGCGAATGTAGGAGATCGGTATAAAAACCTCAACCTTTCTCGTTAGATGATTATTGATTGGGGTCAGAGCATTAATTTACTAAGGAGACGTTCTTATTTATGCAATAATTAAAAGTCAAATGTGTTCTTGTTAAACATGGTATAGTAGCCCATACTAAGAAAACGCACAGAGTACAACAGTTCTCAGTTCTTTTAAGAATATAATATACGATGACTCGCATAGGCGAATATAGCCAATCTAATCGAAGGGGACGAATTTGAAATTGGTAAGAGTAAATCCAAATTTTAGAAGGGGGTGGTGCCGAAGAGAAAAAAAAACTCTTCAGTTATAGATTATTCTTTTACCCATTTCGAATGAAGGGGGGCTAATCACCACCTTCGGCCCCTCTTGTATCCGCCTACGATGAATTGTCAGTCTTCTCCTATTCATAAGAAACTTTTTTATGAATGAAATCGTTGTACTATAGGTGGAGGAATCGCACTGATGACGAACATATATGTTATCTTTGTGTAATTCGTTTAACAATAATAATCTGCTGAATAATTTTCTCGCGGAATCCAATCTTTGTTTGCACATGATATTAATTTATGTGTGATAAACATCTGTCCAAGTTGTACATGAAATGAAAACCTTACGGACGAAGCGCTTTTGTAGAAAAAAACTCTGTAACATACGTGAGTACTCGTATAAAATATTAAGGTTTAACTATAATTTTAAATTAAACTGCGAGCCATGTCAATTTGATAATTTTGATAAAAATTTTAAAATGTAACTCGGTGGAAATGAGGATATAGACTTATTTTTAACAGACTTTAAAAACGGAGGAGGTTCAATATTATTAGGCCGGCGTATTTTTGTATTTTTTTAAGTGCCTATGTTCACTGATTTCTGACGAACGGCTGCACCGATTCTGATAATTTAGGATTCGTGTGAAAGAAGATAGTCATGAGGTGGTTGATTAATTTATGATGAGATCGGATCAATATCGGATCCTTATCGGACTCGAAATTACGGACCTAAGATTTAAAATCCAGGTAGTTTCTGCGAAAATTGGTATTTGCGAGTTTTTTTTTTTTTTGGTTGGTATAAATTATGAAATCACTGTTGGATTTTCAAAATTTAAAATGGCTGATGCAGTACGACGGATTTGTCAACCAATCGGTGTGAAATTCAGTTTATACGTAAGTGTAATGTAGGATTCTATTTTGGATTCCATTTTAAGCGGGTTTTCTTTGAACATCTACTTATTTTCGTATTATTTATAGACATAGTTTTCTCACATCAATTAATTTTTAGGCAGTGGGAATTCAGAGACACGTATTCCTCATCCTAATTTTGATCATTTGAACGCATTTTAAGCCAAATCTCAATTTCCAAGAAATATTATTGCTTAGCCTGGGTCCCGTATTTAAGAAAATGGGAATATTTTCTCAGCTTTGCACGACTTCAGCTCAATGAATTATATAATTTACAAAGCTTCTACAAATAGCCAATTTGATTGCATTGATTTTCTTCTCTTTTTTCTTTTTATTTTTTTCATCGTGAAAAAAAAAAAAGGATAAAAGCCTACCAATATCAAATAGAACAGTTGGTTTTTGTCTTTCGTGTGAATTTCGAATGTGGGTACCTACTGTAATTTAAAGTCTAGAATTCAATAGAAATTAACATTTTTATTTCGCCCCTATACGATCACACAGTAGGTAAATAATTTTTTGAAAAGAGTTACATTCATAAATTTTGGGAAAAATTGAAGAGAAGTTTTTTTTATCATCATTTTTGTTTTTATATATAGTAAAAGGGTGAACATTCAAAATAGAAGAGAAATTTTTATGTAATCGGTTGGTGGCCTTTTTTTTTTTTTTTTATCGCATATTTTACTCGACAAGAATCTTTTGTCAATACGTTTTTACACCCCGCTGATTCTACAGACTATTATTGGACTTTCACCACAACGGGAACTCATAATTTTTCAACATTTAGTTGAAGGTGTATTGTGTCGGTAATTATTCCTGCTTCATCAGTACAGGTCTGCCTTTTGTTAAGAAAATTTTTAGCTTCGTTTATTACCACTTGTATTTCTCTAGAGAGACTGTTGCCTCTAGATAAAGGAAAAAAAAAATACACACAAAAACGAGTCTTTTCCACTTCATTTTCAGAAATTTTCTGTTCCAAAGCGTTACCTATTCAAGATTGCAATTTTTCAATATTTTAACTATATCTTGTGGTGTAAGGTTACCGAAATAGTATCAATTTTCACTTCGGCCGCCCATAATTACAAAAATAATATTCTTAGAATCACCAACGATAATTATATTTTCGGATTTTTATATCCTTACTTCTATTATCTTTTCATTCACACTAGCCTAACTTAAATATTGTCAAAATTACAGTTGATTTTATCAACAAACTCCAAATGTAACGATTGAAGAAACTGTAAACTTTTGGCAACCTTACCGTACCTAAATAAAATTAGGTAAAAATGAATTTTTTGTAACACCTGTGATAAAGTAGATAATTATATGTACCATGATGGTATATAAAGCAGATGATTTTGGAACAATGAATAATGTAAATTCTTTATACCCTGGCTTGTTCACATGGGTTATTTTATACACTATAAGTGATTTGTAAGAAGAAAAAAAATTAGTATAAAGACTGGGATTTGAACACTGATTGAAAGACGATTGAATTCACCATTACAGGAAAGCGCCGCAGTAGCATTCGAAGCATAGGAAAAAAATTAAAACAGTATTTTAATTTTTTCTTGGTTCAATTTTTTTTTTTTGCTCTTTCTTAAGCCTAGTTCATACTTGGCTAGTTTTCTAACTACTACCCGCCTATATGAGATACTATTCTGCAAACAGTTGAAGTTGTTACTCAATTTTTGCCATTTAATGTAAAATTTCACTTAGAGAACAGTCTTATAAAAATTAGGACTTGTAACCACAACCATTACTAGAACAATAACAGCTAAAAATCGAATCAAATTGACAAGATTGATTTGGGAACTGATAACTAAACCAAACACATTTCATATAACTGATAACCAACAGCCAAGGGATGTTGTAAAGAGTAGTGGGTGACACTCATATATATATCTAGTAGGTGATTGATACTCGTGTGATTTGCATTGCTCGTCTTTAGCTAGTGCTGTAAAAATCACCCTGGAATCAAAATCACCTACTTTATACACGTGTATCACAAATAACTATTTTGCAACACCTGTTTATAAATTTCATTTTATACGAACCTCGATGATGTATAAAGCAGAAAATTTTAGAGCCATTTAGGACTGATGTATAAAATATTTACTTAATACATTACCTTGAGTGCATACACTGGTATGAACTACTTACTACCGTACATGGCCTAACTTCGTCATTTTTAAATTTTCTTTTTCTTTATTTTTTTGAAAAGTTTCTACAGTATGAGGATTTGAACCTCAGACAGTTACATTTGCATGCCAACACCATAGTCACTATGCCATGAGATTTGGTTGAATGATGGGGATAGTTTACTCTTATATGTTTCCCATTTGCAAAAATATTCATTTATGTCTATTTCTTTATTTTTATTTTTATTTTTTAGGGGGAAGGTTTCAAGAAATAGAGAGCGACGCGATATTTTTTGCAAAAAATCCACCCCTAAAAAAAATAAAAGTTGAGATAAATAAATATTTTGGCAATTAGAAAACGATATAAGCGCAAAGTATCACCTTTTACTCAACCAGTTCTTGTGGCATATTGTGGGTATGATGCTAGTTTGCTATCTCAGATGTTGGTGGTTTGAATTCCCGTAGCAGAGAAACCTTTATAACAAAAAATAAATAAAATAAATAAGTAAATATACAATTAAAGTGTAACTGATGAGGTAGGCTATGTGGTTCTACCGACCGGTATATAAAATGACGCATGTCCTGAGACAATATAAAATAAAGACCTTAGGCAGACGTATAAAGTAAGGACTTTATACATCGGTTTTAAATGGTTCTGAAATTTCCTGCTTTATACATCATCAAGGGTGCGTATAGAAATGTAATTTATAAGCAGATGTTGCAAAAATAACTATTTATTAATATACTTTTAGTATAATGAAAACAAAAACTGAAAATAAGCCTTAAAAATATCTTTAGTGATAACACTGATAACAATTAATATCGATACGATACGTTCGTTTCTTGGTAATCGAGATTTCAGCGCTATCGGTGGCTGCCACCAATACTTTGTCAAATTGAAATTGAGATTGGTGAGTAAGTAGAATAAAAGGACATAAAAAATAAGAAAAAAAAATATCAATTATCAAGTTTTTTTCTATGTTTCACGCTTTACTAATTAATAAATAAAATTAAAATGTGCAACGTATAATGTCGTTTACCAGTATAATTTTCAAGATGGGTTGAAGCTTGACATGTGCTGTTGGATGCATGTTGACAGCATTTCAACATACCGGAACATTCAATGTCATTCTTGCAAAACTTAATCAATTCTTTTTCTAAATTTGGCTCGCTATCGGTATCATTTGAAGGACATTCTCCCGGTTTATTCCACGATCCATTCAAGCAAGTCGAAATGCACTGAAAAATGTTAACGAATGCGATCATTAGAAATGCTGAACTGCATTTTGCAAAACTAAAAAAAAAAAAATATAGAAACAAAAAACTTCGAAGTACATACATGTACATAAGAAGAATGATTCTAATAGTCGGTAAAGATGGGAAAAAAAACGATCAACTTGTAACAAAGTGTATTCCTGTGGGAAGATAAACTTACTATTTGGGGTAAAAAAAGACAAAAAAAAGACAAAAAAAGACCAAAAAAAAAGACAAAAAAAAGACATAAACAGCGAAAAAAAATTTCTGAAATCTAGTTTCACTTATGTTATACTCTTATAGTAGCCTATCATCTCAAACAGTTACAAAAATTACAAATTATACAGAAAAAAATTTTCTCAGTAATTCTACTCTATTCGATTGACACACGATGATGGGCAAACTGCCAATTATGAAATTGATTTTATAAAAGTTTCAGGTTGTTAAAACTGAACGATTTTTTTATTTTATTCGATGTTTCTCTTTTTTTTTTTTTTTTTTTTTTTTAGTATTTACCTATATAGCTCCTACGTAAATGTCGATGCAAAAATATACACATTTTTCCTCATAAGTTGTTAATTAAAATTTAATAAGGTCTAAAATATCAAAAAATTTTTCCACTTTCGGTTGGGTATCGCAAATTTGGAAAAAAAAAAATAGCGGAAACCAGTCCGTGGTCGTCCTATTTTTCTAATATGGTTCGAAGATGATTTTGTCAAAGAAAATATTGAAGTCGAATTCTTGACAAATACCAAAAATGAGGATCTGTTGATCACGCGGAGGAAGCTTACAGCATATAATTATACCATAATAAAATATATAGGAACTATAAGGTTACTTATTTGTGAATTGGAATTAAGGTATCAGGTTAGTAATTCTTATGGTCCCAGAGCCAATGATAAAAAATTCTGACTATTTTATGAAAGCTGGTTTTTTCGAATATTGTTATTCTAGGTTTGAAAATTAAGTAGCTGCATACAATCAGCATTCTGGGTACCTGGACATCTGGCCTTAGGGTTCTTGCAAAGTCATAAACAAAAAATATGGTCTTCAGAATTTTATATTTTCGGAAATTTCTGGCTAAACAGATTTTGATGATTCAGAATTCATTTGAAAAAATATAATCCAAACGTAGTCCTACGTAATTTTCATTGAGATCGGAAATTACTGACTTAAAATTTAAAATTTCCAATTTTTGTGAAAACTACTGGGTATTTGGATGTTTTTTTCAGTTGTTGACAACGAATCCGCAGATCGGTAAGAAATTTTGACCTGTACTGTGGTAACAAAAAATTGGCTTATACTATATTATATTATAAAATAGGCACCTCTATATTATATAAATTTATATAAATGAATTTCAGTTATTTATGCCAAAATTTTTCTTGAGTTATGAAACAAAAAAGTACCTACCCACTTCCCAAGTCGTTTCATGACAATGAGATCAATAAGAAGACTTTTTTAGAAAACCTGATCTATTTTCAACAATGAAAATGTCTATATGGACCAGAGATGTTTATATACTATACTAGATACCGAACTTAGCAAGAAAAGTGAAGCCAACAGCCACCATCTTTGAATTGGGCATAAGCAGTATACAAACCCTTGGGTGAAATAACATTTTCAAGTCAAATTGTATTTTATATGGGGTAAATAGCATTTATTTTGGTTTTAAGTTTATGTAATAAAAATAGAGATAACTAAGTAGTAATGTCACATTTTTATTTTAGAATGAAAAAATATTTTTTTTATAGTACAAATCTACTTTATTACGTTTGTGGAAATGCACTTGTATGAGGTTTAGGGGCTTGGACCCCGATGACAGTTGCTGCCACAAGGCATGCTAATATTCGTCTCTATGACATTAAACGAAAAATTGCAAGATGTACGTTTGATCGTAATTACTTGCACATGCATGCAAGTAATGTATGAGTACCAACCCGTGATTAATCTTGACAATGTGATGATGTCACAATTCCATACACAAACCAGCCCATCATTTCTTATCACTATAAGAAATGAAGCAACTGGGCCACTCACAAAAACATACTTATTTGCTGTGTATGTGTTTCAATGTGCTTGTAATTAAGCCCGTATATAAACCATCCGAACCGGCTCTAAAATTGCCAGTATTTGCCCAGGTTTTGGCTTACCCATATGTTTAATATGAAGTGGCAGAACACGCAAAATCTGTTGATTACCTTCTGGTGAGAATATTTTTTCACAACAAGGTATTCCACAATGTCTATTGTTAATCATTATAATAAACGTATATCCCAATTTTTTAAGACAAAAATTGATTATAAATTATTAAGACAAAATTCAATGAAAATTATTTAGACAAAATTCAAGGCGTATGAGCCAACAACAAATGTTCTGTTGTTTCCATCCTAATAACAAATTGATCAGTGTTTCCAGGCCAGTATAAGCCAAAATGCCACAAAATGGTGGTTCAGGGCTTGTATATAATATACCTAAAACCAAAATAAATTCAATTTACTTCATATAAAATACAATTTGACTTGAAAATCCTATTTCACCCATGCATTTATGTTGTCCTTATGCGTAATTTAGAGATGACGATGGTTGGCTTTACATTTTGATGAACACCTGAGATCAGACAAAGAAGATTTTTTTTTGGGTGTTTTCAGTTGTTTCTGTAAATGGACAACAGATGAAAATTATTGGAGAGAATAAAATATAAGACTTCGGGCAGTTTATAACTTTTCAAAATTAATAATGAGAAAATAAAATTACAATAAAAATTTTTAGTATTATAAGGATTCAAACGCAGTTTGCAGGGGTGACAGTCCAGGTCATTCACACAGAGTCACGAAGAAGTTTGCAGAATCGATGATTTAAACATAACTACATACAACACCAATCTAAAAACACCTATTATATCCTGTGACAATGCAAATAAAAATATCCTCTTTGACTGAATGTAGAGGCTTTTTATATTTTGTCCCTTTAAAATGATAGGAGTTCCATGTGTAGTATAGTATAAACATCTCTGATAATATGGACATGATGTGAAAAGTAGCGTGACCGATATCTACTCTGAAATCAGAGTTACCAGATGTTTAGTATCAAAAATTCTTAAAAATCCAAAAATTTTTTATTTCAAATTTGATAAATCCTAAAAAATTTCTAAAGTGATATTATCATTATGTTTTTGTTGTTACAATAATTTCGATCATGATATCGTTAAGGTTAAAAAAAAATTATTTGATGATCCATGATTGATCACTCAAATCTGGTGAATATATTCAATATGAAAAATCCCTATACCTATTAACCTCAATATTTTTAGACTTAATTGAGATAAAAAGTATGGGGAAGTTTGCTTAAAATATGTGCATTGTTAAAAAATATTAAATTACCGTGGTTTGATCCATTAGGACCAAAGTTACAGTCGACTATAAGCAATGACAATTATTTTTAATTTATTATACATTCTCCTGCCATTATAACTGGAACTGGACATCTAATACATCATTAATGACGTGCTAGTTCCATATAACATTGTTTTATTCATTTTAAGCATCAGAATAAATTAACTAAATTAATTTTAGGCATGGATTTAAGATTAAAGTGGCTGACATCTAATGGAAATTTGTTTAACTAGCGAATGTATGATCATGTACGAAAATGCATTTGATCCTACGAAAATTTAAGGCTGAAATTAAGGTATTTGCAGTACAATGAGAGCGATAATTGTTTTATTCAGATTTTTGTAGGAGTCACTTGTCTACAAATTTACTAAAAAAAAAAATTCAATTATCTTTAGTATCTACGTTTTCAATTATTTAAGCCGAAATCAAATTCTGGTATCTATACAATCACTTTTTTAGCCAACAGGGAATTTAGTTTGTATCTTTATGATCACTCATTTGCAGTACGTTCGCAGCGTCATCTAGTTCCATCTTAAATTTAGATTCAAACTCCGACTCAGAATTTGAAGTAATCAGCATCAAACATTGGGTAGATGTGTTTCGTACTTATACCAAAAGTTTTGGTTATGAACCATCAGTTCTGTTGATCGTTGGTTTTAAGATCTTATTTGGGGTTTCAGTTCAATGTCAGTTCTAAGAAATGAAATCTCGTGAATCTGAAGTCTCAAATCGAACGATTAAACTAATTTTCTATTTTAAGAAAAGCATATAACTTAATAACGTTCATCTTCATATCTTTGAAAGATAACTTTTTACTTGAAACTTACTAGCAAAATTCGCCACTTTTATTGCAAAAAATTTTTTTTTTCAGTTTTACCCTGATAAATCGTACAAATTTTTTTCGAAGTTCAAGTCCGGCGCTTTTCAAAATCTAACCGTCAGCTTACAGAAAAAGAAAAAAGAGAAAAAAAGACGAATTATTGCCGAAATTTTTGCTAAATTAAACGAACCCATGGGCCATCTGATAGTTTAATGGTTAAAACTGCGCAGTTACGTAAGTACTTATTATAATATATTTTGTAAGATCCCAATAGAGCATTAAAATAAGTTTAAGTTAAAAACGAGTTTTGAAAAGATAAATTTTTATTTTATTTTTTTGGCTTTAGCTTCATGCGAAATAATCATATTTTGTTGCGAGGGATTGGCTGCAGTATTGGTATATTTTAAAATCGCAGTAGTGAGTAGAATAAAAGTTTATAAAAAGACAATATTTACGGAAAATACAATGAGTTCATGAACACCTTCGCTAAGTCCAGAAGTGATAATTTATATGTAGCAGGTGTAGCCGCTGCTACACAGGGAAAATTTCACTGTACTACCCCTGAAATAGTGACGCAATTGTTACTTGTGATACAAGTGCAAAAAGTAAATGATTTTGATAGGAGTGTGAATATTTTCAAAACGAGTCAAAGAAAAGTGCTGAAAATCACTCGAATATCAACCATGTACTTTCCATGCGAGTCACACACTATTTTTTGCAACACCACCCTTAAAAAAAAATGAAAAAAAAGGTCAAATAGTTTTTTGTTTTTGAAAAAAATAATAACGAATAACTTAACTTTTTTCTAACCGAAAAATCTTCGTACTTCTCACCCCCCAACATCAAAATAATTACTGAAAAAAATTTTTAGAACCAAATAGCTATCTAACTAATTTATTAATTTTACTTTAGAAAAAACAAAAAATCGAGAAAATAATTGAGCCGTTCAAGAAAGTCAGTTTGAATGTGCGCATGCGCCCAACAATGTTTTTTCACGTCATATTGAAATTCCTTCCTTTTTGTTCACTTAAGGAACAATGAAAAACGTGTTTTTCGGTTTGGTATTACAAAAAATTCATTTTTTTAGAAATCAATACAAATTTTGTTCTTTAGAAAGATCTTTTTGTTTTTTTGGTTTGAAAATTCAGGCTGCCCCCATTGACTAACCCTAAAATCTTCATTAAAGTAACTCAGTTAGTTCGAAATGTTAGGTACCCACTTAACCACTAATGAAAATGAATCATTTGACGAATTTTGGGCCCAGGGCCGTAAAGAGAAAAATTTTATGGTCCTTTCAAAAAATTGGAAATTACATTTGTGTTCAGTGCGCTATGAAGGATTTATCTGTGGGAACTTTTTCACATTATTCAATAAGCCAATTTCGCAAGCGGCTCCGGGCAAAAACTGTTTTTAGGAGTTTTTCCATGAAAATCTACTTTTTTATTTTATTTTAATGCTTGTCTCCTAAAAATCCCAGGTTCGAGGGAATATTCTCTCCCTCCTCTACAGGCCTGCTTGGGTACCTACCTCTTAAAATCATTATAACGATTAAAAAAAATGATCGAAATTCGATCATAATTTTGAAACCTGATCAGTCTTTTTGCATTGATCAAGATTGATATTTTATAATCGATCTGTGTTCGGAATTATTGTAGATGTTAAGTAGGTACATTTTCAACGACCCAGATTATTGCATACGTGCGAAATTTGTGAGTATTTTTACTATAAAACATTTTAAGTTGGCGCCAAATTTCTTGCAATTACTTAAGTAAATATTTTGCTCGTAACTTGGCTCCCACTTAAAAATTTAATTAAAAACAAAAAAAAAAATATTGTAATTATTTTTTCCTTTTTAGTGTTGTTTCTTGATGCAGGCATATTTTAATGTTTGTAGTTTGAGTTAAGTATGTTCAAATTATCGAATAATCAACATCGAAAAGAAAGTAAATTTAAATAGGTAGGTACCTATGTGTTTACCTTGTCCTACCTATGTCCTACCTACATTAATTAATCCCATTCAGTCCATTTAAAACAGCTATACCTACATAAGATGATAATGTGCAAAAATAAAATTGATGAAACGTAAGTATGAGACTGGGTTAATGTAAGAGACGAACAGTAACTGGTGGGCAGCAGTGCCGCATTTAGCTCTTCGTCGTTAGTACGCAAAGATATTTTTTCCGTCTTTTCGATATTATTTATGGATGAAAAAAGTATTCATTCATCGAATTTACTGTGAATATACTTTATTCCATTATCTTGTGATCCCAAGTCGCAATTTTTGTCCGACAGTCACGAAATTTACTGCAAATATTAGTATACCTAATAGGAAGGACCTGAAATAATGATTTTAGTGTGCATCATCGATCAGGTGTAACTTTCGGTACATTCATTTTTATTCCCATTTTGAGTTTTATTGCTCTAAAATGCTTAATTTTCAACGAATAATCACGAAATTCTGCAGAAACATCTCTATCTGCACATATTACACAATACTGCGGGCTAAAAACTATTGGAAACACTGTTACTCTAAAACCACTTGACGGATTTGCGTGAGATTTTCCAGAAAAAAAGAAGTGTTATTCCAAGGAAGGTTCATTGCCCCCGAGGAAGTCCGTAGTACCCCTGGTGGAAAAGTTACGAATTTATACCATCTGTAAAAACAGAAAACGGACAAAACATTACCTACTTGAACCGAACAAAAAGCAGTAAAAAAAATAACTGGAAAAAATGTCTCCCCCTCTTTTTCATCATCAGACAACTACTAGGGCGTGTTCAGAATAAATGACTGTGTGACAATCCAGTAAACAAAATCGCACCCAATCCTTTTAAAATACCTGGATGAAGCCCTCACTCCGTTTAGAATCGGCACACTTCTTTCACCTGGGTATAACATTTGAACCCACTCTCGAGATTGTTAATTGCTACCCAAATGGTTATTTATCAGTTTGGGCAAGCTGTTTGGGGGATTAGAATTTATATCATAACCAGGGTCGTAACTAGGTACGTGCGATCTGTGCATTTGCACAGGGTGGTAGAGTGCAAGGGCACCATACTAACAAAAAAAAACAAAAAAAAAACCTTAATATAATACATTGTCGTTGTTGTAACAGCCAAAAGAGATTATAATGTACCTGATTAGAACCACTTCTAGTGTTACACCGTGAGATATTTAACACTGGACAAGCATTAATACCTCTATAATAATTTAAATATTCAATTTATCATCCACAACTATCGTGGACCTTAACGTATTTGAGAGGCTCAATAATATTTGAAACACAAGGTTGAATTAATACTTTTAATAAAATAATAATTTGTACGACAACAGTACATTAAATAATACGTTAATTACTATACAATAGATTTAACATATGGGATTACAACCCTTTAGATAAGACTGTCTATTAACTAGTAGCTCCGTAAGAGAAGCTCTAGGTACTATGTAGGAACTGTCTTGTATTCCTTCGAATTAAGGATATATATACTCGTTTGGGGTATGAAAGTGTACGTGTCAAATAAACTAAGTGAGGTAGGGGATTGTTATTATAGGGTTGTGCTGACTGGCGATATACTCGAGGGGCAGTCACAATTAGGTCATAAATATACAGATGTTATATCTATATATGTAAAATTAAATACGGGTAATTTAGTGGTTGTTTACGAAGAGCTATAGGACGTTTTCATTATTGTTGAATACCTACATTTTTGGAATTTGAAAATGTGTAAACGAATATGTTTGTCATATTTAAAAATAGATGAAAATATGCGTTAAAATATTATTCTGATTTAGGTAATGGGAGGGTGTCAAAAAGTTTGTTTGCACAGGGTGGCAAAAAAGCTAGGTATGGCCCTGATCACAACATGAACCAATCAAATCACAGTTGTTGCACAATCATCATTCACTGTTCAGAATAAAAGTGGAAAAATCAGTGAATTATCAAGGATGGAAGATTTAATATTCTGAATACGTTCCTGTAGGTTGGCGAGGTAGATTTAATTCTCTCTGTCACACTTCGTTTCATTTTTTTTCATCGGGTTTCAAAAAATGGGTTAAAACAATTATTAGAAGCTACTTAAGTGAAGCTGTGGGTAACAGGTTGTTTAATACGCAGTAACATGCTACCAATTTTTGTTATGGATCGGTAGAATGGTACTTCCAATATATCCGATTAAATTCTGATTTTGGGTTCCAAAATGGTAATTTTTAATAAACAGCTACGAAATTTAGCACGTTAATTATTTATTTAGATATATCGACATTTATGACTGATAATAATTTGTTGTCAGTTTTTTTTTTCTTACTGATTGCTGAAAATATATTTCCCAGTGGAGTGTTAGCTGCACTAGAGTTTTTTTTTTCCTTTTCTGCCTTTCTCTCCTTTGTTTTTTTGAAAAATGTGTCACTCACGAAATTTTATAAAACATCTATGTTCAGTTAAAGAGGATATTTTAATTTGCGTTATTATAGGTTATCATAGGTATTTTTAGTATGGTGTTGTATATAGTGATGTTTAAATCGATCAATTTCCAAGCATCTCTGGGACTTTGTGCTATATGACATGGAGTGTCACCAGAGATACCCATGTTCGAATCTTTAATTCTTTGAAACTTTTTTTTTGTAATATTGCTTTTTTATTATTACCATTTGTGGAATACCTTGTCGTGAGAGATATTCTCACCAGAAGGAAATTCTACAGAATTTAAGTGTGTTCAACCACTTTGTACATAAGTACAGGTAAGCCAAAACCAAGACAAACACTGGTGATTTTAGAGCCAGTTCGGGTGGTTTATATACGGATTATTTACACGCACACAAACACATGTATGTAAGATAATACGTACGTTGGTAAGAATGGCCAGGTCGCATCATCCCCTATCGAGATAAGAGATGGCTGTCCAGTTCGTGTACGAATCGTGACATCATCTTATTGTGTTACGATTCGGTACTCGTACATTACCTGCAAATACATACAGGTAATTACAATCGAACGTATTTTGTGTGTTTAACGTCACAAGGACAATTGTTTGCCTGCCCTTTGGGCCGGCAACTTTTGTCAAGGGTCCGAGCCCCTATACCTCATATGGGAGAGTCTCCACAGCTACTCCCACCCAGTTTTTGCACCGCAAAAATGATCAAAATGCGCAAGGTCTGGGGGGATGTGCAGGTTTTACACCATTTTTGATTGGCCTCCCACTTTGCCAGGGCACTTCCTACTGCGGCCCCAACACACTCGTAAGATTCCTTAAGAGCGTATATTCGGGCCAAGTAGTTTTCCCGGCTGTCCTCTCCCCTACGCCTCGGTGGTTGGTTTTTGGTATGGGCATAGGGGTGACGACAGAAGTGAGGGGGCAGCGGACGTCTAAACTGAGGCTGCCTGAGCATCAGGGAGTTTGAATTCCCCAATGTGAAGGCAGCCATCTTCGCCTTTTTGTTGGCTGCCCTCTCCGCCTTTTCGTTGGCTGCCCTCTCCTCCATAAACAGGAACTTCATCGGTTCCCTGGTCTCCGTTGGCTTCAGCTCCGGTGTTGGGGGTTCCATTGTTGGAGTCGGTTCCGGTAGAGTCTGGGGAGGAGAGATGATGGGCGGAAGCGGAGTCGTCATCTCCGCAAGAACACTCTCCATGGCAGTTGCCATGTCCATCAGGAGTTCCTCCTCAATTCGATCAAGTTCCAACTTCTGTTCTGGAATTTGCCTAGTGGTCTTGGCTACTTCCGGAACTTTTACGTTCTTGGTTGTGTTGAGGAAGATTTGAGTTGGTAACGACATTGGAATAGGTAAGAAGGAAAACAGAGAGCCAAAAATATCGTTTAGAAAACACGTCCAAGTTGTTAGACAGTTCTAAAATGGGTGAGTTTACTGCTATTTTCGATTTACCATTACACTTTTGTTTTAACTTTTTCGCATCTTCTTATCAGCATGTAGAGGGGATAGCGCTTAAAATTCTCGGTCGTATGCAAGTTTTCCGGTTAAGTTCTGATCGGTTTAAGCAAAGTTATGCCTGAAATAAACTCAGAGAATATATTTTTCGAATTTTATTACAAAGGAATCTCCGCTTGTGACGTCACAAAGTTGAGATTATCTTTGTGTTTGACAATAAACGCACGTTGCGATGTTTATTTCCGTATCGCACGGGGATTTGTTTATTCCTGTTGTTTTCTTTTTGTTGGCATTCCTCGTTTGCTTATCTCCGGAGTTTCTTTTGTCTCACGGAATTCCGATTTTTGTCGCATATTTTTTAGCAGGTTTAAACTTACATAGCGGATATTACTTTTTCAGGAGTAAATTTTATTTTCTTCGCATTAACCTCTCAGACATGCGAGAAGGATGGGAATTTTTACATTTTTTACTGCCTAGGAGCCTGCCTCTTTTTTGTGGGCATATGGGGGCCTTGGGATCGAATGTTTTGGTGGTAACATCGTCCAAAAACTTCACAGACTTTTTTATTTTTGGTGTTTTCTCTATTTGTGAATTTGTTTTTTCACATTTTTTGACGGATTCTTCTATGTTTGTTGGTGAATCCGTCTGGATATTTTCTATGTTTTCTCTCGGTAACCTCTTTATTCTTTTGTCGTCGCTTACCATGTATGCAGGCTTCAATCTATCGATTGAAATTGTTTGATGTTCGCTTGCAATGAGTATCACAGTTTTTCTCATCTTGTGATACTACTTTGTAAGGACTGGCGTATGGTTTTTCCAGTGCAGATCTCATTTTTTTGTCTCTAACAAATACGTGTGAAGTATTGACCAAGTATTTCAAGACATAAATCTTGGGCTGGCCATGGCAAGCATCTTGTTCTAGAAAATTGTTGGCATCATTTCTTATATTTTGTACCATAATTTTGGGACTAACTTCCTTCGATTTTATGAAGAAGTCCCCTGGAAGGCGTAGCTCTGCACCAAACGCTAATTGCGCTGCAGAGTGACCTGCATTCGTTTGTAGGGCAGATTGAAGGCCTAAGAGGATGGTAGGAAGTACATCTACCCATCTCTTGGTATCATGTGACATGATAGAGGCTTTGAGAGCTCTATGCCATCTCTCGATTTTGCCATTGGCTTGAGGATGGTAAGCTGTGGTATGACTGTGTTAAACACCAAGCTTATTTGCTAACTCTTTAAAGAGCGAGCTCTCAAATTGGCGACCTTGGTCCGTAATTATGACTTCTGGTACATACCTTGCAATCCAGGTGTCGTATAACCTGGCAGCTACAGTTGGAGCTGTCATCTCATATAGAGGAATTGCTTCTGGCCATCGTGTTGCCCTGTCTATTATCGTTAACAGGTATCTGTGTCCTTGAGATGGTGGCAATGGGCCTACCAAGTCAATATGTACTGTTTTAAACTGCTCTGTTTGTTTGAAGGATTTGAGGGGTGTGCGAGTGTGTCTTCCTACTTTGGATTCTTGACAGTTCAGGCAACTGCGAGCCCATTTGTTGCAGTCAGACTTCATTCGTGGCCATACAAACCTTGCATTTTGGCCCAGCATGTGACAGATTATGTACACTGTTGAAAACCAACCTGCAATATTTTACCGGTAGAAATGGCCTATTCTTACCTGTACTGATGTCACATGTTAATAAAACATCAGTACCGGGAATTTTTCGCTGTCTCAATTTGAGAGTAGTATCATCGTTCGATAACAACTCTTGCAATTCTGCATCCTTAAACTGTGCTTTAGCTATTTCAGCATAAGGCAATTGGACAGGAGCCAAGATAGCTTCGATTCTACTCAAGGCATCAGCTGGAGTGTTAAGTTCTCCACTTATATACTGAATGTCGGTAGTCTTTTAACCAATGTAGTCTAATTGTTGTGCTCTTCTCGGCGATGCCGGTTCTGCTTTTTGTGTGAAGGCATATGTTAGGGGTTTATGGTTGGTATACACAGAAAAACATCTACCCTCTAATTGGTGCCTGAAATGCTTCAACGCAGCAAAAATTCTGAGCAATTCCCTATCATATGTGCTATAGTTCTTTTCTGTTTTTGAAAGCTTCCTCGAGAAGAAAGCTAGCAGTAACTTCTTATTGTCTTTGTCAAGTTGGTACAGGGTTGCACCAATAGCAAAATCAGAGGCATCGGTACTTACGCATAATGGCAGACTTTTGTCTGGATGAGCCAATAGAGTTGCATTTGCCAGTGTATCTTTGATTTTCTCAAAGGCTTGTTCGGTTATAACCACTGTCTTTGGTACGTCCCGGTCAGCCACAGGAATTTGGTGGAATGCCCAGTTGATGTGTATTTTGGTGAACATCGTTTTACCCTTCATGTTCACGTTGAAGTCCATTATATTGGGGACTGGGTAGCGATCAGGAACTGTTTTGGCATTTAAGGCCCTGTAGTCTCCAACAATTTGCCACTCTCCACTTGCTTTTTTGGTCATGTGGATAGGGGAGCTCCATGAGCTTTTCAAGGGGCAACATACGCCCTCCTTGATGATGCAATGGAAGTACTCTCGTGCCACTTTGATTTTGTCAGGCAGTAACCTTCGTGCTCTAGCATGGCAAGGCGGTCCTTTAGTCTCTATGTAATGAACAGTGTCATGTTTATAGGTAGGATGCCTGCAAATTGATGATTGAGTGACTCTAGGATAGTCAGACAGGATCCGTAAGAGTTGTCCGTCGACTGTGGTACAGCTGGATATATTTGTGTTCAGTCTGTAAGCTAGCGTTTTGCCATCCACACAATGTTTAGATTCACTATCGATCAATTTGCCGTTTTTGAGGTCAATGATCAGGCCAAAATGTGCAAGGAAATCTTCACCCAGTATCGGGTTTGGAACATCTGCAACCGTGAAGGACCACGTCATGATTTTCTTGAGTCCGATGTCAACTTTGCTGGTTTCAAGTCTGTAGGCTGGAAGGTTTTGACCATTCACAGTACGGAAATAGTATTCCAGAGGGAGTACTTTTTGTTTTTTTTTTAACTGGCAATATGCTCAGGTCTGCTCCCGAGTCGATTAAGTACCTTCTCCTGTTCATCCTGTCCTTAATGAACAGGCAGCATGAGTATTTTTCCAAGGGGTCTTAGGCCGCAAAGATGGCCCCTCGTTCTAGTTTGACGCCTCCTTGGTATAGGATTTGCTCCACCATTGGCATCTGTTGTTACATTTGGTGGCCTCTGCGCCAAACCTGTTATGGAAAAAACAACATTTATCTTCCCAATTTCGAGACTGGTTTTTGGGAGATGATGTTCTCGGGAGAGTTGAACTCTGACCCCTGTTGTTGGAACTAGGTCTGCGGTCTCTGGACCGGGACTGTCGTCCCTTGCTATTGCTATTATTATTGTTGTTGTTTCTACTTTTAGATCGTTGTCACCAGCTACTATTGGATTTCGTGGAGCTTTGGCCTTTGTTCCTCTTCATTTCATCAGTCAACTGAGCTATTTGAGCTCTAAGTTGAGCAATCTCTCCAGTCTCTGCAGATACTGCACTTACCACAGGCTTCGACCTGGTATATTCTAGCGCATTATCTGCTGATTTTGCAAGGAAATCCATGTCTGCGGATGTGTTTATCACGGTCGAACCCACGGCAGCTCGGCATTGCAAAACACTTTGAGGAAGTTGTTTACAAAATTGATTGCCTATGACAGAAGGGGCTACTATATTATCCGCCTTCTGCCTCAATTTCGCCATGATGATTGAGGGTTTGTCGTCCCCAATCTTCATACCACCCATCACATCATCAATGATTTGGTTTTTAGTTTTTCCAAACACATTCTTTATCTTCTTGACAAACCAGGCATATTTATCCTCTTCTGTCGAAGGGGCATTCCATAATATCCGGAATGTGGCGGATTATCTGTGGGGGCATGCCTCCACAGATGTGGAGATAGCGCTGGTTCAGTGTAATGTTTTCTGTCTTGAACCTGCCTTCCAATAGTGTCAACCACAAGTCTACCTCATTGGGCAGAAATTCCGGGATCTCTATCCTTTGTCTGTAGAAGTTGGGGTTCTGTCCTGGCTGTAATTGCAAAAGCTGCATAATTTGCGCCAAAACTGTGGCTGAGCACTACCTCCCTGCGATGGTTGTGGGTTTTCATTTCCATTTGGTGGTTGGACCATTGCTGTGTCTTTCTGATGACAAGCGTATTCCACAGAACTACTTCTTTCCTTGCTAGTTGAAAACACTGGCTCCTGTATTTGTAGGACAGGTGTTTTTGGGTCAGAACTTTGGCTTAAAGTTCGACCACTTCTCAACGTTTTTACTGCTAATTGTTCTTTATTTATTGCAGTTCCCAGTCGTGTTAATTCTGGGTGTTGAGGGCCTTCTTCCAGATTTGGTAAATTCTTAGAGTGTCGAGTCGAAGTCAGGGGGTTTGGGGGATGAGTCCAACCTTATTCCTCCAGGTCTACTGTCTGGTTTCTCTTTATTTATATATTTTAAAGAGAGGGGTGTGAATTCCCACTTCAGTAGACTCTACTTGGATGACCTAAAAGGTGTCTTAGTCTGCAAAAAATATTTTTATTTGTTGAGCAAGCGAGTTTCTTGCCAGCGCACCGTCAAATTTTTGTAAAAGTGCAACGCGCCTAAGAACACCTTACGACGTAGCCAAAAATCACGTTGAGGTCACCACTGTAGAATACCTTGTTGTGAGAGATACACTTGTGAAATTTTGTCACTGTAT
>WOFM01000338.1:387842-613001 GCA_011428145.1 Ericerus pela
TTTTTTATTTTTTTGTATATATTTTAAACGACCACACAACCGAGACAAATTTATGTCATTTATGTGCTGTGTAGTCGTTGACGACATTACGTTCATTTATATGCTAATAAACGACTTAAGGTGCATTATTTCTCAATCGGATTATAGTCTGTAATATACGAGTATATTATGTATAATAATGCCGGTGAAGTCTTCCGAACATCTTTTATTTTATTTCAATCTTTAAGGATGTTCTGAATGACTGGAAAAAACAAAAAAACAACGTTAAACGTCTTGTTTACGCTGGCTTTCAATTTTTAATTTTTCACCTTTCAGCAGGTTTCATTATTTTTTATCGAATTTTTCAAAAACATTAGAATTTTAATGATACCTGCATTTATTAGTTTATTTTCGATCAACGCCGACACATTTATATCGAAAACGTTAATGAAGATAGGAAGAAGAAGAATTAATGTGAGAAAAGTAGTGGCAAAATAGAAGTGAAGAAAAATTTTCAAAGGTACTTAGGTAGGTACCTACTTAGTATGAATTCAAAAAAAGCAAGTATTAACGGTACCTATTTAGAACATATTTACACATCATGGTAGAAACTTGCCCATAATAAAATAAAGAAAACTATTTTTCGTTTATAAAGTGACAGAATGGCAAAGAGAATTTACTTTGAAAACTAAACGGTTTTTCGTCGAATAATTATATTTAAGTTTAAATGAAATTCAATCAACGTGGCAAAATAATTGCTGTTTGTAATTAATTTTCGATAATTAAATTTTAGATCAACGTGGTTACGTCACTATGTTAATTAAGATAGATACACGTGCGGAATTCGATTCAGTTCGACAAGGAAATATCTTGCCATTGGCTAAAAAACATGCTAGCATATGAAATGATTCTGGTGGACAGCAACGACATACTTAACTATTATTGATTTTTAATTTGATGAAGGTGGTATTTATAAATTTGGATTACACGAAGTTTATTGTGTTGTGTTGTACAAAAACAAACAAACAACCCAAGTGTGGGGTTTGAATTCACAAAAAAGAAAGTTTATTAAAAAGTCTCGTAAAGTCGAGAATTCACAAGTCAACCCAAACAGTCAAGCTACCAGCTACCAGTGAAAGCTCCCAAGGCCTACATAACGTGTTGGGCAATTTTATAAAAGCGAATAAAACAAGTAGGCCGACCCATCAGTACAATTTACCTTTAACACAGAAAGGATTACTTACAGTTAAATGAAATGTAATCTTGGTCATGCAGTTCTTAATCTTCGTATAGCCTCCTGGTTTGTTAATGTTGACAAACCAATGGATTTCAATTGAGTATACTTGTAGTCAAAACTGAAAATGGTTATTGGTATAACTGAAAAGGTTTTGCTGACAGCATTCACTTTTTGATTTAATTTTGGTAAAAGTAGTAAAGAAAGGACTTAAATGTTGAATTAAGACTGCATTATTTTGTGAACATACAAGACATTCACGACAAATGAAAAACATTCACATTTTAAATGAGACTAACTGTTCATATTAAAAAAAAAAAAGTGAAAAGTTAAGGAAGGAGATAAAGTCCGTCGGTTCATTGTTGATTGAGTTTTAAAATGTACACATCACCACATTGTATAAAAGTCAACGATTAGAACTTTTCAATATATTTCATGGAACAGGAATTTATCTGTGTAGAGTTTGGTATTTATATTCTGTGGTTTTATTAGGTATACCTAGTACAAACTTTTAATTTGTGAGCCGTTCCCTAACCTTAGTATGTTTATAAGAGTCGATTCGAGTGGTGATGTGGGGAAAACCGTGGGGTTTTGGATGTCTCAGTTTCTAAGATTGGAAAATGAAAAAAAAAAAGGAAATCACTCATAGATGAATGAAATTTCTCCTAATCCCTTTATCGAAGTTTGATTCTATTTTATAATGAGTGCCTGGGTAGGTGATACAGTGAGAAGTCATTTCATTTGTTTTTAACTTATTGTGGTAGGTGAGAAGAGGTGGTTTTCCTTTTTTATTTTTTTCCCAACATATTTATAAACGTAATTATCATTCTTCACAGCCAGGAAAGCAAAAGTAGCACTAAGTAGCACATAATTTTCACTAACTCAAGCACCGATAATACGTTTATTGCAAAGGTCATCTGCTTTAGTGTTAATGATTGCAACACATGGATAAATGTGGTAGTATGGGCTATTGTTTGCTAGGAAGCATACAATACCATAAGACATAATAATTATACCTTACACTACACATCTAGAAAAGCTAAAATGGCACTAAATGGTCACTTGAAGTTAAATTAATAGGGCATGGGATGAATGAACATACCTACATCCTACCTAACTTCACTTTATTCTAAGCAGAAGGCCATTGTATATATGTACGACGTAGCACATAGTAGCGTATATTACTTCACGTGCATCTTCACAAGGAAAGTTTACCAGCTGAAACTTTTCCTTCAGCAGTTACAGAAAACTTACTATACTGTGTGCACGGGCAAAAGTAGTATATTTTGCTGTGAAAATGCAAAATGAGTGAACCTTGATGAGTTATATTTTGCAACACGAGCTGCAGGCGAGTGTTGTAATTTTATACGAGTCATGGTCACTCACATTTTGCTTGAGTAGTGTGCTATTTTTTGCAACACATTCGTATTTGTAATTAAGGAAGGTATCTGGTTGGTTGGATGGGAGGGGTCAAACATTTTTAATTGCTAGGCAAAATAAAAGTTGTACATAAACTGGCGACTTTGTTTTGTATCCAGTGTGTATTCTAACTGTTTCCCCTCTTCTCCATTATTCATGATGCTCACAAACTTTGCGGTATAGTGAGTAGAAAATCAACTTCTCATTGAAAATGGACCATAGCCAATTAAAAATAGTGTTTACACAAAGGTATACGCTAATGGTAGCAATTAAATTAATAACAACCAATAGAAGTGAAACTTCTATTTTGCAACATATTTGCACAAAATATGTGATTATAGATGCACAAAGTAACCAATTGCAGACCTAATTGCTCAACCGAAGCAAAACACATATTTACTTCAGCTATGAAATTGTTTAGCTCCTGAATGTGCTGCAGAAAATATTGTTTGCAATTTGAGCATAGTGTGAGCAAGTTAACTTATGCAATTATGGCACTGGCCTGTAGTTTGTGCTACAAACAATGCAATTTATGGTCATTCATTACTTTTGTAGGTACCCTAGTTTCAAAACACACAATTATACATCTCTTTTCTATTTCTCACTTCTTTTTATCAAAATTTTGTTACACCTCATATCTATTTAAATCAACCTGAGCAATGAAGGTGAATGTGAATTTGTATCTTTTTCTCTATCCCAAAATAACAAGATGTCCACTGCTGTTATTCTGACATCATGCCAATGTCAAATTGTACATTGAAAGACCATAGGACCAAAGAGACTTTTAAAATAGGTTTGAATAATGTAAGAGTAAGCCATGTACATTACAGACTTTTTATCGGCAAATAGTTTGATCAGGGCGGAATTTAATTCATAGCTTTTCAGAGTTGTACTCAAAGATTAAAAATTATCTGGTAAAATAGTCAAAAAGGCTGCCTAATTCCATTTACATTTAATAATCGTCCAACTATCATCCAACATTCTGAATTCGGTATGGTGTTATGTGAAAGTGTGCATACACATCATCTAAATAGTCGGACAAGGGGCTCATACAACAGAAAATTGATAAAAGTTTTGAAAACTGTCCTAATTTTTTCCATTCTTCAAATACCATATACTCATAACTACTTGTGCTTGCACAAACTAGTTACATAAAAAATTTTTCCAACTATCAGTATGTGTGTTTACACCTTTCATCAATTAAACAGTTTAGCTGGAGATGAAGTTGTTGATGCAGCCATGGCCGGCAAACACAGCAGTGCTCACGTGCCGAAGCACCGGATGGGAAATTTTCATACGGTGTTCAGCACCGCATGAACTCGTCAGCTCATCGTCTGGATAGTTGATAGTTTTGAAATATAAAAATAATTTGTTCACTTTGGGCCACTTGAAAATTCATCATTATGTAACGATTAATGAAGGCAAATATCAATATTTTTCTGTACTGATAAGAGTGATACACATATAATTGATATTTTTATTCCTATAGTCAAGGGCAGTGTGCGAGTGTGAGTGAGTTGAGTAGCCCATTTGTTTGTATTCTTTTATCTGAACTACCCACATCCGAATGAGCGTCTTTATCACAACACCTGCAGTTAAGTAGTTTTACTTTTTCACCTGACTATAGGAAAACCGGTTTTTTATTATTAAGAAAGAGAATAAATTATCATGGCTTTGCTTTGTTTTTTTAAACGAAAAGAAGAAGGTGCTAATAGTGATTGTAGAGTTAGTGACAGTGACAAAAATGTGATTTCCCCAACAACCACAATTCTCAGCGATACTAAATCCGAAAGTAATTGTGAACATTTTAATTCGAATTCTAAAGATAATAGTGATTGTAAATCAAGTTCTAGAAATAACAGTAGGTGTCATAATATTCACAATATACTGATTAATGATCGCATTGTAGGTAATTTGCTGTGTAACTTTTAAACAGTAGAGCTACAGCACATCAGTTTTGTTACTACTTTGGTTTTTGTATTTCTGCTTATCAGGTGGTGGATAAAAATTTCAGTCTGCTTGGACTCGAACATATCCGTGGTTGAGTGAATCAAAAGAAAAAGGTGGCAGAGCTATTTGTTTAATGTGTACAGAAGCTGCATCCAAAAAGTTACCATTACCAAATAATAAACCAAGCCAAAAAACTAAAGTTGCGTTTGTAACTGCAGGATTCTCATCGTGGAATCGTGCTCTTGAGAATTTTAAAAATCACGAAAAGTCTCAATATCATCGGGAGAGTGCACTGGGGTTAGCCAATATGAAAAGAAATACTGTTATTTCACAAATATCGGTAGAAAAAGCAAACGAAATGAGAGCTGCAAGGGTTGCCTTAACGAAGATTTATGAGACAATTCAGTTTATTGCAAAAGAGGGACTGCCATATCGAGGTACTTATAATAAGGGTGACAAGTTTGAAAATTCTAAGTTTATGCAGTTGTTAAAATTACAAGCAACCGATGTACCAGAACTGAAATCTTGGATGAAGAAATCGAATCATAAATGGCTGCATCATTCTATTACTGAGGAAATATTGAAAATATTGGCTGACGCTGTTTCAAATAATATTCTAAAAGCTGTACATTCAGCCAAATATTATGCAATTATGATAGATGAAACATCGGATACTCGAAGATTGGAACAGGTATCATTTTGTATACAGTATGTTACCAATGAATTAGAGGTAATAGAAGAATTCTTAGGATTTTATGAAACTAAGGATACAAAAGCTGAAACCTCGCTTTTAATTGTAAATGATATTATTACTCGATTTAATTTAGACATTAATGATATGAGAGGTCAATGTTTCAATGGAGCTAGTAATGTTACTGGGGAGAAAAGTGGTTTGCAAAGCAGAATTCGAGAAATAAATGAGCTAGCATTATTTTTTCATTGTGTTGCTCATCGTCTAAATTTAGTGGTACAAGATTCCTTAACTAAAATTTCATCAGTAAGAGATTTTATTGGAACTATTAGACAGATAATTAAGTTTGTTTATGATTTGCCACGTCGTTTGAGTATTTTTAAAGATATTCAAGATGAAAATGCGCCTTTGCTAATGAAGTACTGCCCAACAAGGTGGTGTATTCGAATTAAATCACTAAAAACGGTTCTTGCTAACTATAAGACCTTGATTGATTTTTTTTTAGAAATTTCAGACGATGCGAGTATGGATGCAGTAATTACAGCAGCTGCTTCTAGTTATATTCATAAATTGGAATCGTTCAATTTTTTTTTTCATTTAAAAGCCCTAATTTATATTTTTGAACGAGTTGAAAATTTAAATCAAGTCCTACAGAAAGTAGATTTATATTTGAAAGAATCTCAAAATCATATTGATAATACTACTTTCTTATTGCAGAAATGTAGAGATACTGGTTTTTCTACACTTTGGAATAACGTAACGCATGAGGCGAAGCAACTCAATTTACAATTACCTTCCCTTCCATGAGTTAGAAAAGCTCCAAAACGATATGATACTGATTCTTCGCCTCATATTTTTTCAAATCCTGAAGAGTTTTTTCAACGAACTTTTTACGAATTATTAGATACAACATTAACTTCTTTTAAAATTCGTTTTGAATCCCAAACACTTTCCTTTTTAAGTAAAATTGAAAATTTTATTATTAAAAATACGTTGTCAGCGGAAGATATAACTTTATTTTATAAAAATGACTTTGATGCTCAAAGATTAGAATTGCATCGTGACATGCTCTATGATATAATGCAGAATAAACTAGATGTTTCACCTAAAAGTGTTAAAGACATTGTTGAATTTTTGCCTAATAATTTAGAAATTTCTCGTATCGTACCTGAATTGACAAAGTTAATCAAAATTATTTTAATGATACCAAATTCAACTTGTACATGTGAACGATCCTTCAGTAGTTTGCATAGACTTAAAACATATTTAAGATCTACTTTAGTAGCTGAACGATTAAATCATTTAAGTCTCCTCCATATTAATAGAAAATATACGGACAAATTGAATTTAGAGCCCCTAATCAATGACTTTATTGACAGGACACAAGTTCGAATGAATACTTTTTCTAGAATTTTGTATTAAAACCCATAATTAATTTTACTGTTTGTACATAATATTTACCTGTAAATACATCTCTACCTATGTGACTCATCAGTTAAATAAATTAATAAAACATTAATATTTCAAAATTATTGCTTAATAAAGATCAACTTTTTGTCATTTTGTTTGAGCACCGGATGGGAAATTTGAAATGTGCCGGCCCTGATGCAGCCAAATACCAATTAAACTGTCAGTGGAATAAAGTCTGTAGTTTGTGGTGGATCTAGCCCAGGTGATGGTAACGTAATACTGTACCTACACTAAAATGGGGAACTAAACCAGCAGTGGAAAACTGAAAGTTGATTGCTGAATGTCGTTTTTGATATATAGATATCTTAGTACTCTGTCTACGGAATTTACACATCAATCCTTCATGAGTATAGCCCCAGCTGAACTCGCTCCTTTTTTTGTTAACAGAATTACTATTTTCTAGCATTTCCAGAGGCCATTATTACAAGAGCACACTTTTTTGTTCGAACACCTACCGTTTCACCATTGTAGATGAATGGGTGTATAATAATATGAGTTGATATAACTAAATGAACTATGAAGAAGATAGTAAGATCGTTATTGTATCTTCGGTCACAAAAATATTCTTCGTAATTAGGACTAATTTGGGATATAATATTTTTCGATTTTAATTTTTTTCAATCTATAGTTACCTTTCCTTGAACTGAAATTAGAGTAATATACCTGCAGATACTAGGCTCCATGACTGTACCATAATTATTGATCCAAGGTATAAAATCATTTGGTATTTGGTCCAACAAGCAGTAGCATTGTTGGACCTTAGACCGAAAATTTGAATCCACAATATTAATTCATGTATAAAATTTTTATAAGGATTCAAATTTATTGAAGTTTTTACCGATTACAGAGCATGATTCTATAATATTCGCGGTGAAAATCGATAGATAAGATTATTTTAATTTTTGTATTTTCGACGAACAACTGCCTTCTTAAAAGCAAATTTCGGTTTGAAGGCGCCTTTCTCGATTTACTTACTAAGAAGATTTTCACTGTGCCTTCAAAAATTTAGGTTAAGTTAAAATTTTGCCTATTCTATGAAAATTCTACATCTACCTATTATTCCAAAAATGTTTGATTAGAAAATCAAATTACGTAATTTTTCAGCACTGCGTAGTTAAACGTTAAAAGGTAAAACAATATTCAAACTGGTTGACTTTTGTGTTCGCTAATTTGTTGGTAGCCCATTTGTCACAGCATGACGACAATTGGTAATGACATTTTATCAAATAGAAATAGGAAATCATAAAATAGATATACCTACATATAGTTTTCAGCCAGTTTCTGCCGTTTCGTATGGGGAGGAATACCCGAACACACCAATATCATTACACATTTACAAAGACAAAATACAATGAATGGTGGACGGTATGAAATTGACAACGGATAAATGCATCTGCTTAGCCATACTACCCCAGTTATGATATCCATTTATTTATTGGCCCAAAGAGTTATAAAATGTCGCATTTTACTATCAAATTCCACACTAACGCAAAACAGTCGAATGTGCAGATGCTGCATCTGTTGCGCGTCCAATTCATGAAATATAGGCTACGACATGGTGGAGGCTAATGGACGAAGAAATTAGATTTTTTTTTTAACATACCTATACTTTACGACCTGCTGTAATATTATTGAAGTTTTATCACCTTTTGTTTTTTTTTTTGTCGTATTTCTTTTGAAAGTTAGAATCCGAAGAAATAAACAGAGCGGAACCAACCTCCACAATTTATCGATTGCGTTCGATTTTACTCGAAAAATATAAATGAGTGCATAACAAAACGATGCAATATGGAATTTTTTAAATCTGCAATCTGGGTAATGGGGGAGCCCTTTTTTTGTTCACGAGCAGTTGAATGGTAATGCGGTCTGAATGAACATTAATACCCTGCAACTATAAGTTTGTTTGATTTTGAAGGCTGACGTTTCAGTTACAGATTTTTCGATTTAAAACAATAAATTAAAAAGGTACCTAGTTCTGAATTTTTTCTTCTCTGTTTTTTTGTTGTTCACTTTTATCTAACAATGTAAAATCAAAATCCAAAATTGGAAAATAAAATATTATGCAGTAAATGTAAGTGATGACATATTTATTATCAGTTTTCGTATTTTCTTCATAAAATAATGTTAGTATCGCAAAGCAGAAAATTACTTTCAATAGTAAAATGTGTTAGTTGAAAAATCTCCTCCTCATTCGAGCATTATACTTGGCTTAAAAAATCAAAGAAAAAAAGTAGCGCAGAAAGCCACGTTAGAAAATGCATGTTTTCTTAAACAATAAAAAAAAAACGAAATGGACAATTAAATAAATAAATCAATGAAACAAAAATAAATCAAAATGTCAAAAGTATTTTAGGAGAATTCTGGCTAAAAATTAAGTATCTACTTACATTTAAAATGAAGTAGCAAGGAAATTCATGATGATTAGCATTGTGTAGTTATAAAAAAAGTATGTAAGTTATTAAATGATTGCTTAAAAAATAAAAAAACAGCTAACCTGCGTTCTGACTACATTCGTTGGTTAATTTTGAATTCTTCTTGGTATTAGTTTGAGATTTTTTCAAATTACTTCCTCAGATGAACAGCTAAACCAATTGAAACCAAAGCAGAATGTTATGATACGATAAGTTCAATGTTTGTACCAAATTTTGTGACTTTTGGTCAAATATCACGCATTTTAGAACCATTTACGATCTGAAAATCGAACATAAAGGATGTACTGGATGTAGGTACCGTATGGCCAATATTAACCACAAACAATAGGGTTCATTCTTGTCAAGATCAAGATAAGAGTACCAAATTTCATGACTATAAAATAAAAATTCCTACCTGTACCATGTTAAGTCGAAGTGAGTACTATTGGTATATATTTAATACAAGCCCTGAGGCGCCACCCTTTAGCTTGTGCCAACTCTAGATTTTTTCAGGCATATAGGTAATACTGTAGAATTCTTTTTTTTGGTGGAATCAACCAAAATATTTTTTTCATGTCTGTGTGGCTGAGTGAGTAGTGATTCATGCACATCGAAGATAAGGGTAAATATTGGCGAAATAATTTTATGAAATAATTTTGGCAAACGAATTAATTTTGGACGGCTTATATGTTTATTATAATGATTAGCTGCCCGTTGTGTCACCATCACTTGACAGATGCTTAGGACCTTTGACCTTGACCCTGAACTAAATGTTCACTAACCTAAGGTCTTGTTTTGAAACTAAAATGATACTACCAAAGAATACAATTATTTTACCCGATGCCTCAAAAAATATGTCCAATGATATTTCTTACAGAATAAAATTTGAAAATAAAGAATTCTCTTCCTTTTGGGCCCAAAGAAGTTCGATGAGTGGTTCTATTGATAAAATGAACGCCAAATTCAAATTCAGCGCCTCAAAAAACATGTTCAATGACATAAATTTATGAATCAGGAAAAGCCCACTAAATGCAGCACTAATATATGTTCATGTTTTTCCTCTGTTCACTTTATACACCCAGTGCTATTAACCTAGCCTTCATCAATTTTTCTTTGTAAATAAATTTTCTGAAGTGATAAAATAACCTCAAGCCACAAACCTTCCTAGGTTCACAAAAAATGCATGTACAAAAATTCATCAACGTTGATTTGGTAGGTTCTGAAATTACCCTAGCATACACTTCTTCAAAATTTCCTCTTTATACATATATATATATATGTGTGGGGACATTACTCGTATGAGGTAATAGGGGCTCGCACCCCTCGATGACAGTTGCCGCCCAAAGGCTGGCAATAATCATCTCTATGACGTTAAAACATATACACACTTGTGCGTTTATATGTTCATACCTGTACATATGTACATGTAAGATACATTGCTCGAGCCTTGATCAATTACCTGATAATAATCTCGGTGATGTCACAGCCCAGTACCAAACGCGTTGCGTCGTTTCTTATTACCTCAACGGAGGCAAGAAACAACATAACGTATGACATAATCACATACATAAATGTACGTATTGGTGTCTGTGTGCGTGTGCCAAATTTGGTATATAAACTCTTGAAACTGGCTACAAAATTGCCAGTGTTTGCCGAGGATTTGGCACTCCCGTACTTTACAGTATGAAGTGGCAGAACACGCAAACTCTGTAGAAGACCTTCTTGTGTGAATATCTCTCACAACAAGGTATTCCACAATATATATAAAATAATAATAATAATAATAATAATAATATTAGTACAGATAGATGAATTTCAGCTGATAGTGCCAAAGGTTTCCTGGGTCATGACTCATAAGATGAAAAAAGAACTAACCCTCGAATTTTTGTTTTAATATCAGATCAATTTTAATATGTAGATTTTATTTGAAAACTTACATAAAAAATTCTACCACTTGCTCCACAAGAAAAGCAGGTTCCCAGAAAAAAGTTCTGAGAAAGTCTGAAAATCCTAGGTAGCAAGATCAGTTAGTAAATCAAGTTTTCAACATTATTTTCCGATTTAAAAATTCTAACGCAGCTATGGGGTTGGCAATGTAAATAATAATAAATTTATAGCCTATAATGCGCCCATTAGGATTGAACTAAAAATATACGTTAAGAAATCGCGTAAGTAATATTTAATGTAAGTAGGGTAATGTAAAGAATTCAAAATTTTTGAGAAAACTCCGGAATTAAGGAGTGAAATTTTATAATTGATTATAGAGTTTAGTATTGGAATACATTATTTACGTTACCTACTATAAGCTTTTATTCTACCCATTACTGCGATTTTAAAATATACCAATACAGCAGCCAACTTTCCATCACGAAAAAAATATGTTTTTATTTTCATTATTTACATCAATTACATTTTTTTCAATTTCACATTAATTTAGTTACGTAGGGATTTATCATAAAGAATAAATTTTGCGCGAATATGTTTAAATTCCTAGAATATCAAAATTCCAACCCAGCATTAGCCTAAGCTATGCTAGGCAAGTAGGTTTTTGAAAAGTATGAAAATCTTAAAATTGTAGAGCAGAATTTTTTTTTTTTTTTTTTTTTAAAGAAATGTTTTACTTAAAAATTGTTAAAATCTCATGATTTCGTCAATATTTCACAGTTAATTGGCAAAATGAAAGGTAGTCTAGTTTTAGCTCAACTTGTAGGTCTTTTGTTGTTTTTTTCTTGCAGAGACACCAGGCCTGTGGCAAGGGGGAAATTGGTTCAACCCTCCAAGGTGAAAAAAGGGTCGAGCAATCACTGAACCAAATTTGTGATGATAGTAATGATGGAGAAGGAGGGGGAGTTCGTATATGAGAACTAACTGGAAGTAATATGTGAAAAATTTTCAGTTGAATCAGAACTTACATTTTAACCCGCCCTTCAGCGAATCAACAGCCCTGGTTAAATAAAATAATACATTTTTCTCTTTATTAAGTGATTTCAGTCTTCTTGAGCTCTTCATAGAAATGACTTTAGTGTGGTCACAATATTCTTCGAAGAGGGAGGTAAAATAAACATCATCAATGGTTAGGAGAGTGTTATCACAAGAAAATTTTCATTGACTAAATGGAAATAATTATTATTAACTCGTCGTTTATAATGAAGTAGTTTTTCAATATTTACTCTTTTTTCCATGTATTTTGTGAATAGGTCCATTCTAAATGTCACCAAGCATACACAAATAAAGTTTTCTACATTCTTTCGTTTTGTAAGTGTATTATTCCTGTACCAGAAACTGTTCAAATTGGGAATGGAATTTTTCCAAGCATTTGCTCAAATTGAGTACTTAATTATTTTTACAGTGCAGTTTTTCTGTAACTTTTCATTCATTTGACCCCTATTTTGGCTGTTATTCTAATCCAGATAGGTCTATAGGTCTGTAGGTACTTTATTATAAAAATCTAATTTTGAATTCTTCGATGGCTGGTCTTTATAACGTTCTATTTGCAACCCAGTAGCTACAACTTCGTAAAACTTTTCCTAACTTCTGCATTATATTTTATTTGCCTAGCGGCAATTCTTCCATGAGCTAGTCCAGAAATGAATATCTGAGCAAATGATGGGTTGCTGGTCAAGAGGTTTCATAAAAATTTATTACAGGCCTATAAGATTCTGCGTTAATTTTAGGTATAACTAATAATAAAGTTTTACGAATGCATTCTAATTAGCTTCCCAGTAGGCCTGGGGAGAAAAACAATAAAAACCCTAACGCAGCAGCAGTTCCGTTAGAAGAAGTAGCCTTTCGAAAAATGTAAAAATCACTAAAAAATTATTAATAGATTGTAATAAATATTTATTCCGAATTACGTTCCTATTGGTCTAAAATTAGGCATTTTATAGACGAAAGAAAAACGAAAATAGTGTTACCAGAAGTCTTGCGACCGATCCGCACCAAAATTCATACCAAGTTATAATATTTGTTATAAATTTCATAGCTATTGATGGAAAATTGATAATTTTATAGCCAAAATAAAAACGAAAATAGCTATATTGGAAGTTCCATGAGGCCGATCCGCGCCAAAATTTATAGCAAGTTATAATAATGCATTACAGTAAATATTTGTTTCAAATTTCGTAAGTATTGGTTGAAAATTAAAAGTTTTGTGGTCAAAACAAAAAAGAAAAAAGCCATACTCGAAGTACCGTACGGCCGGTCCGCAACAAAATCAATATGTCAGGTCCTTGTCTTAGTATTAATGTTCGTTTCAAAGCTCGTGCTTATCGGATAAAAATTGCAACCTGTACCGAGGTAACAAAAACTTGGCTTATACATATATATATGAATTTGAGTTATTAGTGCCAAAATTTTCTTTGAGTTATGAAACGAAAAACGTACATACCTCCACCCAAAGGTCGTTCCATGACACCAAGATTAATAAGTAGATTTTTTAGTAAAAAACCTACTTAAAAATTTACCATTCGATCGAAATATGTTCAAAATGAGTGGTGGGCTTAATTCCACGTTTCAGTTGTTGGCTAATGTTAATAATAATTTGAAATGGTTAGCCTATACCATAGTAAATTATGACTTTTATCGCCATATTTTTCATTATTAGTTGTCAACAAAAGCACTATATGCGATGCACTCTATATAATAATATTAGTCCACTACCTATGTAGAGAAGCTTTGAGTTAACGATTAGAGCATTTCAATATGGAATGGTTGTTTTTTACGACAATTTTAGAACACAAAAATTACGCTGACGGAAACATAAAATTGTAATAAAAAAAAGGTAGGTACCTATATTCTTAAACTGCTACATCTTGTCACAAAAAAGTAATTTTGGTTTTACGATTAAGTTTTTCATATTGATCTCCAATCAACGTAGACGAAAATTCGAAAATAATAATATGTGATGTTGGAGAGAAGAGAATGTTGCACAGGAATTGAAGGATTCACCTACGTGAGTTTTTCAGTATAAACCGTCTAAATTTATAGAAAGTTAGGCCTACGCATGCTGCTTCATTCTTTTTCAGTACCTACCTAATTTCCTGTGTTTTGTATTATAAAGCAGTAAGTAGGTATCGATTATCTGAGCTAACAGTAGAAGTAATTTTCAATTTCAAATTAATGTTAGCCTACCAAGGATTTATATATAAAAAAAAAAGTCTGGCTACTTATAAAGCTTTAGTGAAATTTGAGAAAAAATTTTTTGCGTTTTTTCGAGAATATTTCATTACTATACCTAGGTATTTGAGGTAAATAATTTTTCTTCAAAACCTACTACAGATTAGTTTTCATAATACATATTTTACGCATTATAAAACTGTTAAAGTGTCTGACTTGTTCGCTCGTTGCTGGCATGCGATCCTAACAAAGAAAAAAAAAAAAATTCGGCGCCTATGATCTTCATGCTGCGAAAAACCAGACAGTAATTCATGTAAAATAGGATTTTTCATCAATTACACCATTTTTCAAGGTCGCCGTTTCGCTGCCTTAATGGTTTCTACGGCGTTAATTCACAAGTTTTTCTATTAATCAATAACCGACGATAGTGAAAAAGAAACTACACAAAAAAATACACATAACAAGATAATATATGTAAACTTATAAATACATGATGTAAAACTTTTGAGAAAAACAAAATCATCAAATCATCGAATTTTAATTAATTTTAAAAACCATCTATAATTTAAAACGAAACCGAAAAATACAACTTTTAATAGGTATAATTATATAGGCATGTCCATGTATACACGTTAGCCCACATCTTGTATTCACGTTTTTAAGAAAACTGCAAAACGGATGGGGTTGAAATTTTCCTAAAAAATACTTCTCATACAGAAGCAAGAGTGACAGGAGTTCGGTGTTTCTTGATTCAGTAGTTGAGAAAAAAAATTATTTGAAAACTTGTTTCTTCGAAATTCTGAAAAAACTACCTATGAAAGTGATCGGGCTAAGATTTTTACCAAAAATAATCTTCATATAGATGAAAGTTTGATGGGAGTTTGGTGCTTATTAATTTTGTAGGTAGTTTCTGAGAAAAGTTAAAAAAAAAAGATCGTCGGAAAAAATTTTGGGTTCAAACTATGAAAAAGATAAGACTGAAATTTTCAGAATAATCAAGCCTTAACAAATAATACCAGCTTTAATTGAAGTCTAGTGTTTTTTGGTTTCGTAATTGTTGACAAAACTGGAAAACAAACAATTCCTGGAAAAGTAGTTTTTCTAAGATTCTGAGATAACTACAGAAGGGGTCGATTCGAAATTTTCATGTAAGATGTGGTCCTCATACAAGAATAACTTTGATAGAAGTTTTCTGATTATGAATTTAGGAATTTCTAAGAAAACTAGAAAAAAAATAATCGCTTGAGAAAATTTTTTGTATACCTGCTCTTTTGTGGTAGGTACAGCTAGAAAAAGGAGAGTGCAAGAATCATTACAAACGATATTACGCATAATTGAAGCCATTGTGATAGGAGTTTGATGCTTAATAGTTAAGTAATTTTCCAGAAAACTATAAAAAAAATTGTGGTATGCGAACGGGGTACTTCACCACTGAAGTAACTCCACAATCCTTTCCCAATACACACGCACCCACGAGTAGGCACAATCTCACACCTCATAATTTTCTAAAACTATATTTAAACTAAAAATCCTAGACACTTAAGTCCCTTTCTTCAGCTAAACATTTCAATTTTTTAAACCACCAATTAAAAATTACTCCTTATTACTTAACTTATCCTCGATGAAACCACTAATAACTCAACATTTCATTTTGTATCCCAACCCATGTGAAGAAAAGCATTTTTGAAACATAACAAAATTAAGCGACAACATAGAGACAATTAACATGAGGTTCATTAATAGTAATTGCTACAAATGGAAACATACCTTTAAATTCCGAAATTGCTAAGTTAAAGAACAGAAATAATTTTATTATACTGCTACCGTCGACTTATATAATATAGATGAATTCACTTGGATGTAGTAGATTTTTATTTGTAGAAACTGCCCGCACAACACATCTAATTATGGATTGAAACTGAATACCTTATGGACCATTTGACTACTGATGAGACAGATTTGACAATTGACCGGCCATCAGGACATTTTGTTATAATTTTTTCAGGTTTCAGCCAACAATTTTAGTGATTCAAATTTTATTTATGTTTTGACGTCACTGCAAATCAGGAAAAATCGCGAGAACTGAGCTAAAAAATATCCAGGCAAGATAATTTTATTTTTTATGGCACATCTTTTCAATCTGAAGAAAAACAATCTTTTCTTTCAGGTTCAAAAAAGCACTATTATGAAAAATTTAACTGTCTGTTTTTCTCTTCTGTTTCAGGTTCCAAAACTCGAACGGACTTTCAAAATAAAACATCGAAAGGTGAGTATCACCAATTAAGTTCCCAGTAAAAGTATCAATTTATTTCAGTTCAGAAAAAATTATTTTTGTGACAATTAATTTAACATTTCACTTTGATTTTAGCTTGAACCCCTGGGGACCAAACGATGCATATTAATTTATCCACAGAATTTTTAAAACGATTCCAAACAGTTCACTTGTGTTTTCCATAAGGAAAATTGCACAAGTCAAAAACACAAAAAAGATTTCACTAAATATATTTTTTTGTGATCGAACTGTACAAATTATCCGAAACAAAAATTGAACAGTTACTTGAAAAGTTTCAAAGTACATATAGAAAACATTTTGACCAGAGAAAACTGGAAAAAATTTACAAGTTGCAACAACATTCAGCGCGGAATGAAACTGACAAACAGAATTGAAGAAAAATGAGAACTGAATCTGAAAGATTTTTCTTTAAAACAATGGTTTTCTATGGACAAGAAGAATAGAATTAGGTGAGGAACGGAGTGACTTAGAAAAAATATGAAATCACTTTAAAATTCCATAATTTTTTAAGAGGAGCAAAAAAGTATTGAAATATTAAGATATGAAAAGAAGTAGAGGTGTGAGAAAGGTATTTCAATTATTTGGATATAGATCAAGAAAGTACAGGGGATAACAGAAAAAATATTGTACACGTGCAGATATTGAGGCTTATTTAGTAAAAGAGTGAAAAAGAAACAGAAACAGAGAGAAATATAAATAGATTTTTGAGTAAGAAAAGGAATAAGTTCAGACATGTGCCACAATTAATAAACACAAAGGAAAAGACAATTAAAAGAAGTGAACAAATGAGAAATTCCAAAAAACATTACAAACTGTGTGAAACAATGTAGAAGAGTGTATGAGATCATTGACCTAAATACCTGCAAAATACAAAAAATATGGTCCACTAGGCAGAGAAATAGGAGACAATATTCCGATCAAATCTCCTACATCGAAGTTTAGTTGAAAAATGAAATGTAGAAGTACAGTTTATATGATGATATACTGAGTGTGAGAGCAAAAATTGGTATCCCAATTTTTCATGATTAATTTAAACGAAGTTAAAATATTGCAGTATGAATCTTAATGGTACATATTTGTAACAATAAAAACGAAACTGTGAGGGCGAAAAAAACTGTATAAAAGCTATGGATTCTTGAAGATAATAGCTGAAAAAAGGTTTTTCCAGGATTTTGAGAAAAATACGAAAATTTACATGATTTTCATTTCTTGTACAGTTGAGGAGACATTAGGAGTGATTTTTGGATTTAATTTTCATTTTGTTTAAGAAACATTATATTCACTTGAGAGTATTTCAGAATCATGATTTTTTCATTAACTTTATTTTCATTTTTTATTAAGCCTACTATCCTATGTGATGGGAGCTTAAAAATGGAATACCTAGTTTTTCTGTTTGCAGGTACCTAGTAGCCGATTTCAAAAACCTCTTGGATTTGATGTATTTGATTCTGAATATATAGGATATAAACCTGGGGATTTTTTTTTTGGAATTTCTAACATTTTTATGACTTTTTGTTAAAAACTTTGTTTTTTTCACTTTTAATTGCAAACTTTGTTTTCACTTTTCGTTACATATTATGTCGTCTTTTTACTATGTACCTCAGGTTAAACATTTCCAATGTTAAGAGGATAGGACTGAAATTTTTATGAGAGATAATAATTATAAAGTAGGTAAATTTTCGGAGAATAGCAAGTTTCCTACTTTTCTTGAAGTATTTTCTTTCGTATTTACGGTGAAAAGGATTATTAGCATCTTTTCTGCATTGCATTTAGCAGAAATGTTGTATTTCGGGAGTAATCGGATGCGATTTCATGAGGAGTTTTTTTTTAATTAACGTACTGCATAGTCATATAGTGTACCTATACCAGGAGGCAGGGATTTTTGGAATTGGTTGGAATTTGAGCCAGGATTTATTTCAAAATTACTATCAATACCTAGGTACTTAAAAATATAATTTCAATAATTTTTATTCGTGTGTTGAATACGTTTTTGAAAACATCTTAACATTATTTTTTGAAGAATTTTTGTTTAGCCTACATTGAGGTTTTTATGACTTCAAGATTTTGAATGATAGATGAATTACTGACAATATTAGTAATCTAGCGAAATGATGATACACTACAGTTAGATATTTATTTATTTTTTCTAAATTTACTACGAGTAGAGGGGGAATTGAATGTTGGTCCATCATCATAATAATTACTGGTGGCTAATGGTTGAGGACACAAACTATATCTCACTCTATCCTGGCCCACCAGAAAACTTTCAGTGGCCCATCCAAAAAATATTCGGTTTCTAAAAATTTTACGTTGAAAAAAGGAAATTATGTTACAGATTGGTCATTATTAAAAATGTAATAGTATCTTAGATCCTTTGAAAAATTGTTGGATTTCATGTTTCAAGAAAACTTTTGCGCAGTAATATCTATTTCGCTGGAAAATCAAACTTCTACCTGAATTGCTCCTACGCAAGTACCTATAATGTATCCTGAAAGTTTCAATTCTATTGATTTTATCGTTTTTTCAGAATCTTAGAAAAACGATTTTTCCAGGAATTTTTTGTTTTCAAGTTTTCGCCAGATCTACCAAACCAATGAACCACAAACTTCTTTTAGTCTTTCTCCCGTATGGTAACTATCTTTCGTGAAAATTTCATTCTTATGTGTTGGTAGTTTTCTCAAAGCCGTGAACACAAAATTTCTTTCTAACAATTTATCCTCTTCAGTTTTATTAGAAACTACTAAAATAATAAGCATCAAACTTCTATCAAATTTGCGCCAACGTAGAGAAAATCTATCGTAAAAATTTCAGCCTGGTCCTTATTATCATTTATTCAGAATTTCGAAAAAACGACTTTTCTAAGAATTTTATGTTCTTCAGTTTTTTTAAACACTAATTAACTGATAGGTAACAAACTTCTTTTAGCCTTGCTCCAACATAAGAACTATCTCTCGTGAAAATTTCAGCTCTATCCATTTTGTTGTTTTTCTCAAAACCATGAACGCAAAATTTTTGACAATACATACATATATAAATAAACCTACATAAAAACAATTAGGTCAAAATGAAAAAAATGGAAACAATTTCGTGTTCTTTTCTCACGAAACGGATAATTTTCATCATCCCCACCGCTACCCCTTTCGCGAGGTCAATTTTAATTCCCCGTTAGCAAGCAAACTGTGTAATAACACAAGTAGATAACAACAATATATTGTATTAAGTACGTAATGTAAAAATCTGGAATTTTACAATGATCGACCTTGAATGTCTGGAAATCTCGACATGTCATGGTTAAAAAGCATGCGTGTCATTATTATTTCAGATACCTTCATAAGTGGTTGACAAGTCATAAAATGCATGCAGCCCTCTATACGTAAAAAATGAAATGCAATGTTTAAATATGTATTTGAATGAGCCTTCCGTCGATCATCTGTACGTTGGGCAACAAAATTTTCTTTCAATTACTACGCAATCACGTGGATAACTGGTTTCGAGGAAAAAATCATGCAAAAACATAATTATGGTAATCTTAATCAAGAAAATTGTTTATGAAGATCACTAATTGTAAGATTTTTTTTTTGTCAAAGAAATTTTGGTATCTCGCTGAAGCTATTTGTTGTATATTTTATTCAAATTCATTAAGCAAACAAGTATTACTTACTATTTTCAAAAATTATAAATTTCAATTTATAAATATTTTCGCGGACATTTCGTCGGTGAAAATAAGGAAAAACTACTGAAAAAAGAAAATCTTAGCGCCTGCCAACCACTACTGGGTATAGTTGGTATACAACATAGTTGGACCAGATTCATACATTGATAATTATGGGCATGAAAATATTCTGCTCGACAATTCACTTTAATTTTCAACGAAAGAATTTTCAGTTAAATTTATTACCGGCGTCTGTCTAAGAAATTCAGAAATTATGCGAAATTAGCTTGAAGAGAAAAATTTTAAGTCAATTTTTTTTATTATTATCTTTGAAATTCGAATAAATAAAAAAAAGTATGAGCGATAAATAACGGAGAACTTCGCCGCTTGGTGTATAATTTAGCCTTGTTTTGTTGGCCTGAGGGGAAGTAGGTAGTCTTGGTAGTACACTCAGCAGTTTTATTGTTGAAAATTTCAAGCGATATAACTTAACCCTATGTTTACTGTATGTTGGGAGCATGAAGAGAATATCCGTTACGTATGAATATAGATATTGAAAATTGATAAAATACATCAATAAAGAGATTTTCTTACTGCATTCTAAAAGAAAGACAGCTATCCATCTTCATACTGGACGTTTTTTGTAACGGGTAACTTATTTTTTCCGGAAGCAAAGCTAAAGAGACACGAGGGCTGAGAGAGGACGCACATGAATGCAGAAATGAGACCACCTAACTACTACCGCCATTCCTAGAATATAACCATTTAGACCACACCTCCTGTTCTCTTGAATCCGCTGTTGTACTTAATGATCTGTGATTGGTCCTCAAAACCTAGAATACAAATAATCAGGCCACACCCCCTAAAAAAAAGGTCATGTTTTTCGTCCTCCAGACTTTAAATAAGTGCATGTTTTACTACATTTTATACCCTATGGAGCTGAATACCCTATATATTGGTGTAGTTTTTCAAACCCTGGAAAACCTCCCTTCGAGAAAATTGAAAACATGTAGTTACTGTCAACAAAAAAAACAAATTGACAACAGATTAATTATTTTCAGTTGAAGAAAAAATGACAGGACTTTATAGGTCCGTCCTTCAAAGGTTTTAGTTTAGATTTACCTCTAATCAGGTCGGAGATTGAGACCTGGCCTGACTCAGGCCATAATCAACTTGGAGTGACTTGTTTTTTATACGAAAAACCTGTAAAATATCAACGGCTTCTTTTAAAATTAGAATTCGTGTAATCTGGATATGTTTTTTCTCATCATATAGAATACTAGTAATAGTGGGTTATAGCAAGAAAATATTTAAAATCTCAGACCTGCCTCTGGTCTTCTCCAATCCTGGTTTCAGAAGAGAGGAATGAAACATGAAACAATATAGAGACTAAATTCACTGCATCTTCAGTACTGATTTTATTTGTGAATTGCAACAAGAGAATAGTTATTTGTGACACAAGTGTAGGTTTGAGCGTACACTGCCATCATCACTATTACGAAATAAATGTTGTTTGAAGTCAGGTTGGCAACACTGTGTCCTACAGTTTTACTCGTATCTTTGTTGTTATTCTGCTAGGTACTCACTTCTTCTGTAAATAGTTTTAGAGTAAGCAGCTACTTGTTAACTCTTTCTATATACTGTAATATATGATGTGCTATTTATGCCTTTTCTGTTGAAATTTTATTTTTCGTTCAAATGTTTCTTCTCAAACTCAATATGGAGATTGAGCCTTTGATGTAAAATAATCACACTTATAGGAAATCACCTATTTCCCTCATATTATATCACACACTACTTTTTATAATACCCTCCAAATAAAAGACATAGCTACTTAAAGAGAAAAACAAAGGGGAAAAAAGTAGTATACTATTTTATTTAAGTGAGACATATATAAAAAAATAATTGGATCTGTAAAGTATAGTTATTAAAGTACCTATGTTAAATTCAAAGGGAGCATGCACAGCCTAAGCATAGATGCAAAAGACGTTTATTTCTCATAGTTATGTTCTCACCGAAGGTGTTGTATTTAAAGAGGCGAATTTCTTCTCGGTATTGAAAAAGTCAGAATTTGGGCATGCCCACTTATAAATTAAGTACTCACATTTTTTATGTTCCTTATGAAAGCACTGGGCACACAATGGAATAGCCAAGTGTGGTATATAGTGAAACTATATAAAATACTGTAATTAGTGGACAGTGAAACACTAGTTTTTTGTATTTGGAAGGATTTCTAGAGTTATTAAGATAAATTCTAATTCAAATATTTATTTTAATCCTTTAATACAATGTTTTAAATTTTATTTGAGTATTTGTGAATAAATTATTTTTTAATAATTTATAAATTTTGGAATCGATTTTCCTGCAGAATAACATTTGGATTCTTAGGTTTTAATTTCATTGATAATCCCTGTTCCCAATACATAAAAATTATAGACAAAATTTAAAACTTTAACTTACGAATCAGCTCTATTCACAACCTGTGAACGTAGGCATAAGAATTAATAAACTATTTTAGTGATAGATCTGGTGAACCGAAATATATGTTTCTGACAGTGAATTATTTAGAAAATTGATTGAACTCGAATAAATTTTCATTAAAATTTTGTTTTAATAAAACAAACAGAGCATGCTGAGAACAGTTGGAGTTAAAATATTCGAATATCATAATTATCAATCATTTCAACCATACAATTTGACCAGAATTTCAGCGACATTTCGAGATTTATGGTTAAAATTGAGCTGAAATTTTGCGGAGACACCTATGTTATTTTAAGATTTTGTGAGAAGTTGGCTGCAATCGTACGTTTTACTGGAGATACCTATTGTTGAAATTCAGTTCGAATTCTATGATTCAAATTATATTAATTTAATCTGGTTGCAGAATTTCAGAAATATCTTGAAAATTAACACATGATTTCATTCAAATTCTTTCAAAATCTCAGGATAACATACCTGGACATCTCTGCAAAATTTTAGCTCTTGACAATCAACGATTCTCTTGGTATTACTTTCGATAACTGTTTGAAAATGAGAAATTGAATTTTATAGTTAATTGGCTTTATTTAATTCTTTATATCGTGTGTTAATTTCCCATTCTTACGGGTAATTTTCAAGTATTATTTTTTATTGATAAGATATCCGTAATTTTAGCAAATTTTTACGTCCTATGGCGTTGTGTGAATGACAATATTGCTACGTCAATTGCGTCCAGCGTAAGTTTTATGTTTTAGGAGTTAGTTTTTTTATTGTGAACAGGGCTGTACACCCTTAATTATTCTTCTCAGTTACAGTATATTTTTGAACTAATTTGTAATTATCAATTATGTTGTGTTCCACTTTATACCTTGAACCAATTTTTAACTTTTTTATAATTATGTTTTTATTTAACTCCGTTTGGGAACAGAATTTAGATTTTGTTTTTGACTCGTATATGTATAAACCCATGAATAGTAACATTACTAAAGCCCTAGAATCGTAATTGCAGATTAGGTTACATATTCCTGAGTGAGTTTCATAGAGTTCATAAGTTTTACATAATAAAAGCATATTTAAAAACATTCATATTATTATTTGTGGGAACTCATCTCATATGAGGTTAAGGGGCTCGGATCCCAGATGACAGTCACCACCGCAAGGCTGGCAAATATTTGTCTCAATGACGTTAAATCATATTCATGAATTACATTTGATTGTAACTGTTTGCATGTACATACAAGTAATGTACAAGTAGGCTACCAAATTGTGACCAGTCTCAACAATACGATGATGTCGTGATTTTGTACACAAACCAGCCCATTATTTCTTATCACTACAAGAAATGACGCTCCAGGCTGTTCAACACGAACATACGTAATCACTACGTATGTGCGTTGGTATGTGTGTAAATAAGCCCGTATATAAACTGTCCAAACTGGCTCTAAAATTCCCAGTGTTTGCCCAGATTTTGGCTTACCCGTATGTTTACTTATGAAGTGGTTGAACACGAAAAATCTGTATATCATTTTCTGGTGAGAATATCTTTTCACAACAAGGTATTCCACATTATTATTATTATTATTATTAATTATTATTATTAATTATTATTATTATTATTATTATTATTATTATTATTATTATTATTATTATTATTTATATCATTTATCTCTGATTGTTAACAAATATACTTATTTTGAATTTCAGGCAACCTGATGGAGGCAAAAAGATAAGCTCTTTCCAATAGTACCTATATTACTTTAAGTTACTATTCAACTAAAATTTGGGAAGTTACAACAAAAAATGTCCCACTGTGTACCACTTTTCCCTACATATTTTAAAGGGTGTATATTATAAAAAAAATAGAGTGTGATAAAGTGAGTATGATTTTCCATTCGCACTTGTATCACAAATAACTATTGCAATGTATTTTTGGCTGAGGAAAAAAAATGTTCTCTTTCCTTTTCAAGACAGTTGCAAATCGCCCCAATAAATCGAAGGATAACCAGTGAAAACGACTGAAAACACAAACATTCATACGATTATAATTTAATGGAAAAGAAACATTAATACATTCTCACTTGCAAAGTAATTACGGTGGATCATAGTCGTGATCTAGGTCTACATCTGGTGATCCTTTTTCACGTTAGTTAAGTATCTTTTTGAGGTAAAAAATTGAAATCACGTCGCAAAAACTAAAATCAAGCTCGTTCTTAATGGATAAATCTTTATTTAACTCCTTTTCTTAAATTTTATAAAGTGAAGAATAATATATTCGAATTATTCCGAAAACATTAGCATGTATATATTTTTTTAATTTAAATATTTATTCAAAAAGAAAGTAGGAACCTATTGAAACGGACGTTAATTATTTATTTCGTAATTACCGTTATAATAATCGAGATCACACACGAATCAAAATGGGAACCCTAATTGACTGGATTCGAAATTAACCTTTCCAGTACCTGATCGCATATTATGATTTAAAAATATTGTTCGTCTCATTCTTCACATCGAATTAGTAAATAATGTACTTTTACATTAAAGTTTTAGAAAAAAAAAATTAAATACTGTATGTACATCAGCTATAACTGAAAAATAATAAATTGACGAATATAGTATATCATCTACACTGTAGTTATGTGATCAATTTCATAAAGAGAAAAAGTCATAAATTTTGAACAATTTCGTGAAATTTTGCGACAGTGAGCGATTTTTAATTAGTGATTCAGAAGCGATGAGATGCTGGCTACAAAAAAAAAATTCAAAAAAAATCAGACAAGTTAAAAGTTTATATTCCACGTACAATTAAATAATTTGTTTTTTCACTATAGTAAGTATTGAATTTGTTGAATTTATCAGTACGGTTGGTACCCATATTTAAAGAGTTTCGATAGAATGGTTATAATAATTTTAACGAAACCCCAATAACGTAGGTATTTAAAAAATGGAAAACAAAAAGTTTTAAATGTGAAAAAAATTCTTTATTTTTTCGATTTTATTGTGTGCTTGGCTTGACTTCCAAGCTTTTCGTATAAATTTTATCAACAAGAGGTAATTTTTACTTGCAGAATATTAATGAATATTTAAATTCTCTATATGTAGCCCTACATTTGCGAAAAATTAAAAAACAAAAATACTTATTGGTCACCAGACAATTACCTAAGCTACGTGTATTTATGCGAAACTCGCAATAATATTTTTAAAATTCACGTGTTAGGGATGCAGGGAAATTTTTTCAGTTCGAAAACCTCATATTTCATTCGTTTAAAATCGTTATATTGCAGAAAGCAGAAATAATACTTATAAAATTTTGAATAGGTATTAATTTGATAGGTATAGGGCGCTGTAGGTTGTTCGTGAGAAAACTTTTCCATTTGGTTGGCTGAAAATTAAACGGAAATGTAAACGTAACGAGACATCGGGTAGGCCGGAAAATTAATAGAGTGGTTTACGATATTTTCATTTCAGCCGCCTGCAGCTGTTCCCTTGTGATACTATAATTTCGAAACACTTATTTATAATCTGTTCAATGGAAATTTTTTAATTTACCTGCTGATTTTTTCAGTCCACCACTATATCATTACTATTTTTCTCTGCCATTAAATACCTATCTCAAATGGGCAATATTTTTTTCACAAAAATGGTACGTAATCTCCTAAGCTAATTATTTTAATCCAGTGCTTAAGGTGATGCACCGAAAACTTGTCCTTCAAAACATTAATTTCTGGTCTACCATTCGAAAGTAAATCTACCTAACTATATTAGTATTTGCATCTACCCATTCATATTATCTATAGGTTATCTATATTTGAATCTGCTGTGCAGGTTTTAATTTTTAATGAAACGTATCTCATTAAAGAATGAAATTTTTTAAATTTTAGGTATGATCCACAAACAAACAGAAAAAAAATGGCAACCACGAAAGCAAATTCTCAAAAATTTTAGCGAAAGTTCTAATAAAATGTAAATTTCTGATACCCACTGATAGTTCGTTTGGTGTAAAAATGTTTAATTCTGAATAACGTTTCTCCAGTAAGATGTAGGTCTAGTGACTGGAATTATTGAAGTCAGCACTCTTCTCCGCACCATGTGGAGGCTTCATAATATATATACCTCAATTCCGTCAAATTTTACGACAAAAAATTTTAATTAGAGCCGATTTCAATAATTCTAGTCCCTAGACTTACATCTTACTGAAGCAATTTTTAAAAAGATTATTTTTCTCTTTTTAGCACTTTTTTTTTTTTCAAAGTCGGTTCTATTTTATGCAAAAAATTATTATGATTTACCATAAAGCTTTTTCGTTTTATTTTAATTCCAGTAGATTTTACTGGAGAAATTTTAAAATAATAATTTTTTTTAGAGCACTTTTTTGTTTTTTGAAGTTGGTTTGATTTTTTTATGACAAATTCAATAATTTTTCGTTTCTAGCGTTAGCGGCAGTATTATTTTAAAATTAACAGTTTTTTTATTTAAAGATAATTCCAAAACTAATTCATCGATTCTAAAAGAAATTTAAAGGAACTACCAAAGGATCATCTTCTATCATTAAAAACAAAGTTCATCAAAATCGGTGCTCAAGTTGAAAAATTATGCGGGAACAAAGGTAAAAAATACAAAAAAATAACATGTAGGTAGATATACGGATCGAATTGATAATCTCCTCATTTTTTTTTTTTTTCAGTCGGTTAGAAAGAGTCAATAACTCTAAACCAGTTTTAGTAATTTTAATATTTCTTCAACGAAGACAAATAATCCATGCGTAGTCATTCTTATCGCTAAAAATTTGTTATCATCAGCTCTTAAAAAATATTATAAATGGTCACAAAATTGCTTTTTTTTTTTTTACTAAAGAAATGAAAAGAAAATAATTCGATTTGTTACTACCAAAAAAAGAAAAAAAATACCATCAAAAAATGCTCAAATTTGTTTATTTCTCATTATACATGTATGGGTAGGTTTCCACATAAAAGTAAAAAAATATGAAGTCAGCTCCTTAAAATTCTAAATTTTTGCACCGAAGTGGATTTCGCAATTTTTATGGTACCTATATTTCGTACCTATTCTTTAAATAGTCTCTTCATTAGAAATTTTTAAATTTCCCTAGTGATTTCTACCGCTCACCACTATATTATTACTTTTTTCGTAGCCACTAAATTTCTCAAATCAGTAGGTAGTCAATATTTGTTAACAAAAAAAAATTATTTTTTTTTCAATACTTGTATTTAACTCCTAAGTTTGTTCGGTGTCCGATTACAATGGGAGGAAAGAAGAATCACAAAAACAAGGATGAATATGAGTAAAGATAATGGAAAAACTTTCCACCGATGTATAACTTAATATTGATATGAATTCAATCATAATTAATTCATCACGTTTTATTTGCAAATTCCACCTCCAGATGAATATGAGTAAAGATAATGGAAAAATTTTCCACTGATGCACAACATTGATATAAATACAATCATAATTAATATTCATTACGGTTTATTTGCAAATTCCATCGCCATTAAGTGTTGCAAATAATCGCTGGTGGAAACAGTAGATGTCCGTTATTTTATACGATTGGAATTAGAGTTAAGTAGGTAGTGTTCGTAAACAAAGTTGCGCTCATGATTTTGTCCACATTGATTCTGTTCTTTACACTTGTTTTTGTTTTGATGAACTAAATGAAATTATGCAAGTTTGTTCATCATTAGTCGTAATAATATACATTGGAATTCGTTTTCAAATAACTACATTATGTCTTACTTTAGAGTAAAAACTAAAATTATTATTCCATAACACAGCTTGAGAACGTATACTTCCCCGGTCAATCTAAAGAATAGGAACTATCGATAGTTTTTCAAGAGACCATCGATAGGTATCGGTAGATAGTCATTTTTGAGAAAAATTATTGTTGGTCTATCAATTGTACGGATAGTTTACCCATCATTAAATTTCCCTTTAAATTTAGCTTTGTTTCAATATTTTCAAATGAAATTTACTTAATATTTGAACTGATCTCACGAAACAACGCATAGACATGGCGTAGATAGACATTTTGTTTTCTGACCCGAGGAAACTTTTGGGACTAGAAGCTCAAATTAGTATGCATATATACTATGCTGTATGCATAGTACAACACACATTTCTATGTAAGCCAGTATAGGTTGTAATTTTTGTGCTATCGTCAAGGAATTTGGTATATATATTCAGATCCAGACAAGAATAAGGCTTATTGTTTTTGGTGCAGAATGGTCTCATATTAAGACTGGTATGTTCAATTATGTTGCATTTTCGGTAGTTTCACAGCTTTAAAATGCGTGGCTTACAAGCAATAATGATAACACAAATAATGTGTAATGGATATTTTTGTTTTTAGACAAGAACAAGATCTCTTAATTTATGTGCGGATTGGTATTAGCATAGATCCAGTATAAACGATTTTGTTGATTTTTCACAGTTGAAAAGATTTAAAATGCGTAATTTTTTAACAATAATAATTATAAAATTTGAGAAAACCAAATTGATTTTGAACTACTTTAATAATATATTCTACCCAATTTTATGACAATTTGGCTTCATGTTCATGCTCGAGGGTGATAAGAAGGGTCAACCGATCATATAAATTTATATAATATATAGGATTTTCAGTCAAAGACAGTAAAGGTTGGTTTTCTTTTATAGGCATAAAATTTTTTATAAACAATAATATTAAGACAATACCTAATGTGACCTATTGATTTGGATGCAGATTGGCTATACATACTATCTTATATGTTGGATTTCTGAAGCTATTGACAGTGATAAGAGCACAACTTGAAAAGTTGAATTCTTCTATAATGGGCTATAAAGTATAAAATAAAAAATAGATTGATAAAACTGTTTTAAAGAGGTATAAACATTGTTTCAAAAATATGAGAGTTGAGGTCTAAAAGTTGATTTCTTTTATATGGTCTAAAAAGCACAGTGTAGGTTACAATAAAATTGAAAAAATAAATGTAGGTATAGGTAGGTACTTGAAAAAACGTGTTTTGAAAATTTAACAGCAGAGTTATTCAAATGAGATGAAACAAGAAGTACTAAAAACAGAAATAAAAAAAGAAACCCAGACAAAGTTAGTAATATAAAAGCTGAGCTCTAAAAGTTAAATTCTTATGATCAGAAAGTTAATGTTTCCAAGTGGAAAGTAGCTCTTATCATTGATGAATGTAACATTGATGCAAAGTGAATCCACCTCCTTGTTAAAATGTGAAGCATCTGTTTACATAGAGGCAAGTTTACTTTACATCAAAGCAGAAGTTACACTTTCTGAATGAAATGTTAAATCTGTTACCATGAAGAGGCTGATATTTTGTTCCCATTTTTATAATTTTTCTGTAATCATTTGATAGAATTTCAACGTTTTATCATTTTCTGATAATTACGTAATTATATAAAATATCATTTTTTAACATCATTCAAAAGTGAGTTTACATGACTTGAAAATTGCTCACTCACGTATAAACGCTCATTTTTGAACCTTGGTGCGTAATATACTATCATCATGCACTAAAAGCATTAAAAAAATGAATTCATAAATACTTCCAAAAAAAACTCTTGCACAGTGTCAGTACATTAATTATTGTTCAATCACTAGTTGGTTAACACTGTATTGACATTCTCTAGTTCCTATTCAGCTGCGTCGTCTATCAGTTCAGTTTGTGAGTTGTGTCTGTTCATGTGAATACCTCTCTCTTCATTAAAGTAATTTATTAATGCGGTACTTGTGTTTTTCTCATTTTTTCTTTATTCAATACTTTCATTAATGTTCGTCTACTAACATACTTTAACGGATTTCAAGCCCCTAGAGTCCAACATGGTGGAGGTACCGGGTACCATATGAAAATTGGAATCAACTATTCCAGAGGTAAAAATGTGAAGGTACTCGAATTTGGTAATTATGGTGTAGGTGTAGAAAGAAGACAGGTATGTGGAATTTATTTATCTATTAATTGTGTTTGCAATGTGAAATAATTTTGGTATGATAAATAATTGTGGTATGATAAAAGGCTGTTAACAGCAAGGGTTGAAGTGCGTGGTATTTTTCATTGTGTGGTGTTTAATTTTATTGTGTGGTGCGTAATTTTAATTATTGATGTGTAACGTGAATTTTATTAAATGACAGGAGACGAAATAAAGGCGAGAATAAAAAAAGTGTTCACTGTGATTGATCGATCTTTTAATTTTTGGTTAAAAATTTAGGTGAAAGGAGATGAATGGAGATAGTGCTAAGTTAAGTCAATTTATTTATTTTAGTCGTCAGTCTTTATTTAAAATGGGGAAAATGAAGATGTAATGGCGATTTATCTTTTGAATTTGGAGTATTAAAAAAAAAAAAAAAATGGGTAGATGATAATAATTAAAGGGTGAGATAATATATTTAGTAAAATAAGAGGTAAGTGGAGAAATAGTGGTAAACTGGTTCAGAAATCTTCATATTAAAATGGTGGATATTGTTGTCTCACTCTATTCAAGGCAGCCAAATGGAGAAGAAGGAAGGCTGAAAGGAGAGAAGAAAAAGACATATATATATATATATATATATAAAAATGTGTGGTGTGATACTGGTTGTCATCTGTATACACGCACACACACAAACAGAGAAACCTATCATTGTAGTTATTTGGAACAAGTGGTTGGAGGATGGTGAAATATCTTCTTTATTTTATTTTATTTGCGTGTTAGTATTGGTGTGGTGGTTGATGGAGAAAGTAAAGATAGAATAGTAGATGGTGACAAGGCAAATTATATTGATAGGAGAATGGGGAATAATACGTCAACACACACACATACACACATGAAGGAGTTTATCTGCAGAAATTCATATCGTGTGTCGATGATAAAGATAGTTCCATGCATTGTCCAATATAGGAAATATGCATGAACATCATAGTGTGGGAATTTTGTTTACCCCTTTACAAATTTACAATAAATGGAGTATGAGTAATTCTGGGAAATGGGGTAATATTTAGATAAAAGAAATAGGGTTGGCCAATCAGAAGCTAGGGTTGTGATCGAACTATTTATTTAATGATTTTTATCGATCTATTGTTTGGAGGTACTTGACACATATATTGTTATATTGGTGACCCACTTATTTGATGTATCATATTCTCGCATTTAGTCAGTCACAGTCAGTTCTTGGTTCGGCAAGCAACGTTTAATAGCATTTGTGTAATTTGTTTCCTTTATTAATCATTTTCGCTCCAGAATCGGCATTAGTGCCTCGTTTTCATTTTGTTTATGCCTTTCATTGCAAAATCTTTCTTAATTTTACTTGTTTTTTTTCATTTTCTAATTCTTTTTCTCATACTTGCTGTGTTTATTTATTTATTTCGTACATTTTATTTGCGAATCAAATTTTTTCTTTGCTTATTTCATGTCTGTTGTTTGGTTTGTCATCAGGTTTGGAGGATTTGGTTTCAAATTTAGGTAATATCCAGCAGATTAGTAAGTCAGTTATTATTTTTATTTTGGTAGAATTCTATCATGATAGGCGATAACAAGTTTTAAGGTTTGGTTCATTTTATTTATTTTATTTAGGAAAATAGTTTCGATCATGTCCTCCACTTTAATATCGATATATATAATTATATGAGAGAAAATTTAAAAAGGATTTAAGAAAAAGGACTGGAGAAAAAGAATAATATTTAATAAATACATAATAATGGAGTTAAAGGAGAATAATTATACAAATATTTGTACATAATTCATAAATATAGGTGCAAATAAATAAATTTTTTTTGTATGAAAGGGAGTAATAAATCATATTTTTTATCATGTTCCATGATAGGGAGCGTATAACTCAAGTATAAATAAAATATCGATAGTTAGGGGACTGTCTTTGTCAAAATTATTGGTTCCAATTTATCTGGTCTGATCGGTTGCTTATTTATGATGAAGAAAAATGGCGACGCGTAATTTGATCTCCCCGAAAATATGATAAAAGGTGAAACAGAGAATATATTTATTTATTTATGTAATGGTACAGATTGAGTACTTAAGTACCATTACGGCTCATATAAACGGAGTAGTGTGAAGGATTTTAATATTTTTTTTAGATAAATTATTCTTTATATATATTAGAAGGAAAGTCTTTAGGTACTTGATCCAAATGATATTTGGTTGTGGGTTGGCCATATGGAAGGACATTGCATTTGAGGATGGAAGTACAGTTACTAACCGCCTTTGGAGGGTACATGTGTGTCCTATGTATCTGAAGGAGGTGGTGATTTGGGCTGTGAGTGGCAAAGTTTGTGACCCACAGTTCAGAAGCATGAGTCGTGCTCCTTTTTTCCTTAATTTATTGATCTGGAGTTAATTCACCCAACCAGAGCCTACCGGATTTATTGTTGTTGAACCAAACTTTATCACGAATATTATATACCTAATCTATTCCTTGTCTTTTCCTTTCCTTTATTTAATGTTATTGTTGCAATGAGCTTAATCATTTATATATTTTACCTAATAAAATGGCAAATGGTAGAAAGCCTAAATCTAAATCTGGGGGAAAATTGGGCATGCGAAGCCACAATCAAAGCTGCGGTCAATAAATTAGCAACCCTAATGTTCCTGATTCTCAAACTAACAAGTCTGATCGTGACAAGCCCTATATTTTAGAAAATGATATCAAAAATATATCCATTAGTGAGAATATGGATATGGATGTCCAAGTTGATCCTGAAATGAAAAAACATCTGTTAGGAAATAAAAATAAAGGAACCACGGGTGAAATCTTACGATTCTTTCGAGGTCGCAATATATAAATATATTTTTTAATAATTTACAGAAGGGAGGGAGTAATTATGTGATGTCACATTAATTAATGTGGTCTTATTTATAATTATTCTTTCTAGTTAAGACAAAGGCGCAATTAAAAGAGGCACCTGTAGGTAAACCTAAATTTTCAACCACAAACAAAGGAGGGACTCCTCGGAAGAAGCTTGATCAGTCTGTTAAGGCAAAGCCAACAACAAAAAGTTCTATTCCTAAGCTTATTGCAAAGCCCATACATGCTTCCCAATATAAAATTCCTAAGATAAGTAAGCAAATGGTGTGCAAGGCAACCCAACAGGCGCTGGCTGCCAAGCCTACAAATGAGGAAGATATTCAATCTACCTCAAAAGAAGCAAATGTTAGGAGCATTGCTGAGGTGTTTCAGCAGTCCATGAGACATGAACAAGAGAAGGAAGCTAGGTTGAAGAATCCAGCCTTGATTCAGGAGATGCAAGACAGGGTAGTGTTCCTTAAGAATATGTTGGTGGACATTACTGAGTCTGTGAGTTATCCTGACTCTAGTTTTGTTAATCATGGCAAAAATATTGATAATAATATTTATAATTTAGGTTTTAATAATGATGAAATAATAAACGGTGAAAATAATAATAATAATAATAATAATAATAATAATATTAATAACAATTCTAATAAAAACAATAATGAAAACGGAGTAAATAAAAACAATAATGAAAAAAAGGATGAACAGGAGGATGATAGTTGTAAAACTCTTTTGAAAATCTCAATTGATACTCTTAAGGGTAAACCGAGTAATGAAAGTGATAAGAAAACGGAGACATTAATTAATAAAGACAATACAAAAAGGGAGTACAAGCTTACTCGGAATATTCAATATGATTTATGGTTTGATTACCTAAAGTCTGTATTAATTTCTAAGGATTTATTTAATATTATAGAAAACATAACAGGTGATAATAATAGGTTTAATGAACAGGAGAAAGAATTAAGATTAAATTTAATTAGTGATATAATCATAAATCATATTGATGATAACTATCATAAATCAATAGTCAACATTAAAGATCCAGTAGAAATTTTAAAAGTTTTGAAAAAGTTTAAGTGATGTGAGATGCACAGGGTGTCAGAAGCATTTTGCAAAGAACTAGCTCTTTTAAATTATAATCCATCAAGGGAAAAGTCTTATCAGTTTTTCCAATGTTTTGAATAACATTGAGGTGGAACTTCAATATGAATTTCCTCATACTGATTCTTCTGTTTCACAAAATACGTATGTGACCTCTGATTGGGAAGAATGCTTAAATATTCCTTTGCCTCCTACTCCCTCACCACATTTGACCACTCAGAACTTGGAGCAATCATCAGCATTGATGGTTACTTCTGTGGAGGAGACCCTGATGGATCTTGATGACGCTAATCAATCGTCATCTTCTCAAAATAATCCTTCAGGTAAACCTGTTTACAAAGTATTGTTTTTGTCGGATAGTGGTGCAACTCAACATATTATATCCAATTCTGTCCTTGTTAGTAAAAAATCTCATAATGAAAAAGTACTCAGTGCTAATGTAGATTTGACATTGTCTTGTGAGTTGACCAGTGACTTACTCACTCGTGATTTATTTGGCAATAAAGTTAAATTTAGCCATGTTCAGTGTTGTCCTCAGTTGTCTGAAAATTTGTTTTCAGTCCGATAATTGATAGATTTGGTTTTACTGTAATTTCAAATGATCAAAACACTTGCATAGTAAGTGGTGATCAAACGGTGACCTATTTTTCTGGAGAATATAAAAAACCATTTTGGCATATGGAACTGGTGACTGATCTTACTAATGATAGTGTTGATTATGATGACAAAACACAGTGTTGTCCCATCATGTGCGGTTGAATTCTGCTCATGTTACTGATGTAATACCCGCAAACAATTTGGAGAAAGAAGTAGAAGAAACAGGTGAAAATATAGATAACGAAGAAAAAGAGAAAATAGATAAGAATTGTTCGCTGGTACAAATGTCAGATAACATCAGTGGAATACATATAGATAATAATGACAATATAGAAAATAACAATGATAATAATAACAGTAAAACCAAACAAAATAAAATGGAGAATAATGATAATAACATAGATAATAATGATAATATAGAAAAGTCTAAAATGGAGGGTGTAAGTGATAATAATAAAGATGAAATTATGATTGACAATGAAAACCAGGAGAATGATCGAAAGGTAATTAATATTGAGGAAATTCCCGAACCTATGATATTAGATATTACTGGAGTAAATAAATCTATACCTTTAGAACTGCACTGGCATTACAAGTTAGGCTATGTGTCAGAAAAATATTTAAAGATATTGGCGCAAACCAAACAGGAGTTAAAAGGAGTTAAATTTATGGGAATAATAAAAGATTATGAAATATGTTCAGTCTCTAACCTCACAAAGTTACCTTTCAATCAACAAAGGTGGAGAGCTGAGCGCCCATTACAAATGATCCATTCTGATGTAATGGGTCTTATATCACCCACTACCTTCCCAGCTAAACGGAGATTCATTGTGGTATTTATTGATGACCATTCTAGGTATGCACAAGCATATACTATGACACAAAAGTCTGAAGTTGGTGAATGCTTAGAAAAATTTATACGGATTACTAGTAATCTATTAAGGAAAGATATGAAGGTGTGTTATTTAAGATCTGATCAAGAAACGGAGTTTGCAGGAGGATATACAAAATAGGTGATAGAAAATGAAAAGACTGATCTCCAATTAGCACCACCTGATACCCCCCAACGTAACGATGTTGCTGAAAGGTTCAATAATACCATTCAAAGTAGAGTGAGAGCTTTAATGGCAGATTCAGGGTTACCTAGGAATATGTGGGATTTACCTGTTAAAGCAACAGTTTATGTGTACAATCGTACCCCACACAAATCCATAAATTATGATATACCTTTGACTAAATTTGCATCAAGTACACCATGTTATTTCAATCAATTACAGAGATTTGGTTGTTTGGCATACTCAAAGGTCAAAAGAAAACTGGAGACTAAATTCTCAGGATGGGGAATCAGTACTGTAATGGTTAGATATACCCGATCTGGTTATTTATTATGGTGTCCAGAAACTAATTCCTTAATTGAATCTCTAGATATAAGATTTAATTAAAAATTGGTGTATAGGAACAAATATAAACAACAGGAGAGAATTGAAAAAAGAAATATTAATTGGTTTAATGATTTTAATAATAAGAATGAAATGATGATAAACATGAGGAAAGTAAAGGAGTGAAAAGGAGAAAGTCAAAGCAATTAGCAGGAGAAAAGAGACAAAAGGTTGAAGCTTTTAATATTGAAAATCCTAAATGGATTGAAGCCAAAAACCTTGATGAAGTTTTGGATGAGTTTGTCTATATGGCTATGGCTGAAGTGAATGAGGACCCCAAAACATATTTGGAGGCAATTAACTCATCCGCTAGCCAAGAAAGGAGAAAATACATTCAAGACAAAACTAACTCACTTGAAGAACACGATGTATAGACAATAGTTGATAGACCATTAGTAGAATGAGAACGGAGAGAAACCAAACATAATAGATTCGAGATGGTTATTTAAAATTAAATCTGAGCCAATGGGAGATGTGAGATATAAAGTGAGACTTTTTGGGAAGAGGTTTTAAGGATAAGGTAGAATACAGTTTACTGGAAATATATGCTTCAGTAATGCCACTGGCAACTGTACGTAATTTATTAGCAATAGTAAACAAGTACAGTTTGGAGATTTGCCAATTGGATGTTAAAACTGCATTTCTACTTGGAGAAATAACTGGACCTATATATATGAAAATTCCAGAAAGAGTAGGTATCGACCCTTCTGAAAGAATTAATAAGGTGTGTAAATTAAATAAATTGATTTATGGGTTAAAAACAAGTCCTAAAAGCTGGAATATACTTTTAACAGCGGAGATGAAAAAGTTAGGCTAAATCATGTGAAAGACCCATGTTTGTTTACTTAGAAAAACGGAGATAAATTTATAATCCTTCTAGCCTATGTAGATGATATACTCATAGCTGGAAATTGTTCAAATTCAATTGAACAATTAAAGGGAAATTTGAGGAAAATATTTAAGTTTTCTTATTTGGGAACTCCTCAGGATTACTTAAGTATTGAAATTAATAGAAACAGGAGTCAAAATAAAATGGAATTAAAACAAACATGATTTATTAACAAATTATTAAGGAGATTTAAAATGGAGGATTGTAAACCATGTAAAATGCCTATGGTAACTAGACAAGTAAAACGGAGGAATGAAAATAACTATGAATCTAAAGACTTGAATAAAACAGGAGAAAAATATCCATTTAGAGAAGCAGTCAGTTGCTTCTTATACTTAACTGGAGGATCAAGACCCGATATAGCTTTAGCTGTTAACCTAATGAGTAGGTGTCAAGGTAATACAACTGAAGAAAATATACAGGAGTTAAAAAGGATCTTCAGATACCTAAAATACACTGAAAATTTAGGTCTAACTTATAATGGAAAATACGATAATATTGTAGGATATTCAGTTGCTAGCTGGGGTGATTGTCCTGAATAGGGAGCATCCACAGCAGGACATTTAATAAAATTATTTGGAGATACTATAATATGGAAATGTTATAAACAAAGGAGAGTAGCAACTTCCACATGTGCAGCAGAGTATGTAGCAATGAGTGAGTTGGCTAAAGAATTAGCTAATTAAGCTGAAATAATGATGAAAATTATAGATATCTCATTTCTACCAGCACAAATTTATTGTGACAGTCAATCAGCAATAGACGGAGCTCAGATGGTAGGAGCACCAGGTTTAAAGTACTTACATACACAGTATCATTATGTTCGTGAAAGTCAACAACTTGGTGAAATTGTTTTAGTAAAAATTTCTTCAGAAGAACAGGAAGATGATATTTTTACTAAACCTCTACCTATTGGGAATTTTGAAAAATTTACTAAATTAATATTAAGCTGTGAGGACAGCATCTATCATTCAATAAACAGAGAAATAAATAACATATATTATAATAACAAATAAAATAAAACATATATATATAAATAAACATAAACACATATACATATACCCACACATATTTTCTCAGATAATAATTCCTAACGTGTTGTTTCAGATTAAAACAATACAAGAAACGGCGATCTCTCATATGATCCAGCACCCCTGATTATACTAAGATTTATTATGATTTCTTGATTAAGTCTATTCCTATTATGTTGTGCATAAGTATTAATTTTTGCCTGTAATCATGTTCCTTACTATGTCTTTTGTGAATTCTTTATATTATATTTTCATTCATCTTTAATATTTGTTGAGTTCACTAACTCACAATAACCTTACTTAAAATATGAATAGAGAATATAATAAAATTTTGGGAAATATATGTATAACAAAATATCATATATATATATATATATATATACACACATTTACATATTTTGGATTATATTTCATTAAGAAATCTTATACTGGCTTAAGGCAACTAGCAACTTAATGAAATGTCCATTATATTTTCTAAACTTTTGGATATACTTTTTAAATAAATATAAACGGAGACGAGGTTTTTCATCTACTCTTGTAGGTTTTCCTCTGCATAACTGGAGGACCAAGAGGTTTATAGTTTATCCTTTTTATATATACTGTGAATTCATAGATAAGAAGGATAAACCTTTTCCTCTTAACTTTTTAAACAAATATAATTCTTTTGGCAAAAGAGGTTTTTATTTATGTAATATAAAGTTTTCCTCTTTAATTAATATTTATATTATATAACAATTTTATAGTTTTTTTTATTTATGTTTTTTTGGATCTTTGTACTTTTGATCTGTAAGGAGTTTTTTATGAAAAATGTTTTCTCCTATTTTTATCGCACTATATAATGACTATGTATTGTTCAATCACTAGTTGGTAACACTGTATTGACATTCTCCAGTTCCTATTCAGTTGTGTCATCTATCTGTTCAGTTTGTGAGTTGTGTCTGTTCATGTGAATACCTCTTTCTTCATTAAAGTAATTTATTAGTGCAGTACTTGTATTTTCCTCATTTATTCTTTATTCAATACTTTCATTAATGTTTGTCTACTCACATACTTCAACAGACTTCAAGCCCCCAGAGTCCAACACGCAGCAAGCTTTGCAAGAAAAAGTAGATTTTCTTTGCTTAACAATCACCTCTATAACCAAAATTCTTCTAATAAAGTAATACATAAAATAATAATATTTTTTGCAAAAAATTACCAATATCATACGAATACGATGCATGCGATTAAATATACTGATTTAGTATTATGTTTTCGAAATATTTCATTAACAAATATTTAATTGTTGTGTCAAAAATCTTTATTTTTTTTTAAATGAAAAATTATTCCAAGTTCTAACTAGTACGATTTTAGGAATGAATTCGACAGGAATCTTTCCTATAGTGACGAAAATTGTGAATTATGTATATATATTAAAAAAAAAAAAATTAATTATTATGTGAAAACAATCTCCCGCATTACCAAAGTATATACACAAAAATATAAGCGGAGATTTTAGTGTCCGTGTTCAAATCTAGTGTATGGAAGCAGGTGGGGGTGGGTGAAAATTGAGTTCTTATGTTGAAACGAGTGTTTTTTTTTATGAAGTCTAGGAAATTTATTTTTCAGGACCATTATCAGAAGGGTAAAAGAGGGAAAATCACACTGAATAGCTAATAAGTTGGAAATAAATTGACCAGTCAAAACCAAAATTGATAATGTCTGGTCCTTGTGTGGGAGGTACTCTTTGTACTCAATTTTGTGTCTATTGAAAGAGAATTGAAACTTTTATTGAGATAACATGAAAAATTAGCAACTTCCAACAGTTCCAGGGAATGAACCATTATGTATACCGATAGGAACTAAATTTAACATCCTGTTAGATATACTTCCAGTCAATACTTGTACCAACTTTTGTAACTATAGCTTGAAAATTATTCCTGTTAAAGCCATTAATCTACTACAAATGCAACAAAATCACTCTCACCAGACGTACCGTAAAGCCTGTCCGCATCAAAATTAGTAAATATTGTCCTTAATCTAAAACATACGTATATCAAATTTCAGACCTATCGATTGAAAATTCAATAAAACATGCATATAAATTAATCTACCGGACGGACTATGCCCCCAATCAGACAAAAAACGATAGGGTTCGTCCTCAGATTAATCCGAATGTGTGTTTTAAATTTTGAAACTATCCGATTAAAATTACGCCTGGAAATGGACTCAACGTAAAAGAAGGTACATATAAAAAAAATTTTTTTTTCCAAAAATAGTGCCAAAATGCTCAGAAGTTTACGAAATGAAAAATATACCCACTCCTATCCCTGGGTCCGAATACTCAGGTAATTTTAATTAGTAGATTTGTGAAAAAAATCTACCTATAAAAACGGGAGATCTTTAATTGTGTTTGAGTTGTTTTGGCTCCCTACAAATAATGAATCAATAGCGCGCAATCAAGTTATCAATAGAGCGCACCTATTTCAACGTTAAGAAAGTGTTGATTGCGCTTGTCTATAATTATAGTAACACATTATCATTAGCGCCTGTCTTATATTAGTCTGAGAATTGAGATAGGTTTAAGTTGAGGCAGCTCTAATAATTTTGTTTTTCAATAAGCAATTGGTTTCAATTATTTTTTTACTATTTTATAATAAAACACACGCCTAAAATGGTAATCTGGGGCAAGAATTGTTTTGGTAAGAATGAACTGATAAAGACACATAGGCTATATACTCTATACAAACATGATGGTCCATGAGAAAATATTTTAGGGAGGATTGTGCTATAGGTGCATTGAGAAAGTAGGAATCCACAGGCTATCGATTTATTGGGAATGTAAAAACCTGCGCGCAGTTGACTGACTTAAAAATTATCCTCAGCTGTCAGGCCTCAAATTTCTTGTGCACAATCAATTGGTTTTTAATCGATATGCGTGCAGCTGATTGACGCCCACAAAAATATGTAAAATATATTTTAAAGGCTGAAGAGTAGGCTTCTTAAAGCAAAATTTGTTCAATACCTACTAAAGGTACGTTTACATCTTAGAGAAAAATCGCGACATTAATTTCAACTTTCTGATAATCAACTCGCAGGGGTGTTTAAATTTGAGCAAGAAATTCTAGAATTTTTCTTGCGAGAGTTTTCTTAAAGTCTCTTGCCAGATAAGTGTAGACATTTCTTCTTAAAAAGTAGAAAAACAGTTCACATCACATCTATAAGTAATGAGGAAGTGTCAGATATCGCAAAAGATCAGTTGTTTTGATTTTTTCTTTTAATTTATGAAAATTGAAAAAAACACCTACTGTCAGAATATTGCGAGAAAAATATAAATACATTATATTCCTGCGATTTATGTCTACAATATTTATTTTATTTTATTTTTTTTATTGTTTACATTTGGAGAGAGAGGTAATGTCGACACTTATCGTATGACACTGCTACTTGTACATACGATAAATTTCAGACCATTTACACTGGACACCTACAATCGCAGGCATTAGCAGACACAAAAATTGCGACAAAAATGTCACATATAAACGTAGCTTAACAAGTATAAAATAAGAAACAACCCTTATTTCTGTTTGTATGGTAACATACTTGGTAATTAATTTTTCTATGATCTTAAAGTAGCGGGTGCATGTTAGATCATCAAATCATTTTCATTCCTTATCAATGAATAATGTATGTTTCATTTCAAAATGCAAATTATTGAAACTGATTACTATTTATGGTAAGTACGGCTTCACACCTCCTCCAAACACCCTAAAATTCGTAAATTGGTTTCGTTTGAATGACAAAGTACCTAAATTGTTAAACAGTTTCAACTGAAGAATACTTCCACGGCTCAATACTTCTAGATTTACGTTTTAGAGCATGAATGTTACCCAACACAACTGAGGTTTGATGTTCCCAAAGTGATATTCGAAAAAACTGTGCCAATAAGCTCTGAAGAGCATTTAAATTTTTAATTATTTTCAATAAATACTTGAGAAAAGCTATGCTAAATATGGTCCATTTTGTTTGCCTTATGGAACAGTCTAAAAATTTTTTTATTTTTTGAACATTTTTGATATTTCTCTATTTTAGTGAATTCAGGATACGTGCGTCTTTTGTGGTTCCATAATTTTCATTTTTTTTTTTTACGAAGTGCAAATTTGATTCATAAGCTTACAGAGTTAGTTTATTTCACGAATTTTTAGTAATTTGAGATATTTTGCTTTTATATTTCCGACTATTTTTCCTTATTTTGGATTAAATTTATTTTTGCCAGGATGATTTGTTCATAGGCTATGTCAATTTCCGATGAATAAAAGAAGCTATACCTAAAAGCATAATAAGAGTTTTTTGTAGTACAACTGGTTTAAGATGTTGAGAAATTAGGTACCGAAAATAGAAAAAAAAAAAAAAAAAAATACCATGAAAATCAAGACAACAATGAAAAATACATAACAAAATGGTAAGAAAACTTCAAAAGGGCTTAACTTTATTAGTTAATGACCCAAACTTGCACCATTAATGAAAATAATTCAGTTAATTTATGGAACCATAAAGGACACCGGGGTATAAGGAATTCTGAAAAATAGGCAATATCAATAGTGTACTAAAAAATTGAAAAATTCAGAGATTGTACTATAGTCCGAAAATTTGACCTTTTTCATCATTTTTTAAAATTTTTATTAAGGCAACTGTTGTACGTTTCAAGTTGTATTGAAATAATTCAAACTCCATTTAAGAATTTTTCTTAAAAATTTTAAGAATCAGATATGAATAATTTGTTGTGGTATATTTTTGAGGAAATGAGTTTCCTACAATTTTATTTCAATTGTGTCTTATATTTATTGATTAAGAATAGTGCCAAGAAATTAATTTCTAATTGGATGAGTGATTAGAAAAGTGATTAATTTTTTAGTTTAATAAAAAAAATTACGAAGAAATTACGAAGTATATTAGTAAGAAATTTTTTTTTTTCTTAGTAGTAGTTTCCAATGGCGGTTCCAAAGCATCAATTTGAATTTAGCGGGGAGATATATTTTTGCCTATTTTTCATTTATTTTTGGCATTTAGAGAAGGGAAATTTCCTCATTTTCCCTTAGAAATCGCCGTTAATCCTTTCAGCAAAAAAGTGGGATACCTAACTGAAAATTTACAATCAGTTTGTTTCTTTAGAATTATGTCGTTATTCAAGATGTAGGTATAGGTACGTTAGCTTTTTCGGGGATAGAAAAAAAAAAAAGTACCACCCCTCGGTTTATTCATGTAGACTACTCGAAGTAACGGCAGTTTATAGACATCCTCAGCAGGCTTTCTATAAACTTTAAGGATTTAAGGAGATGGGTATTTTCCATAAATTTGTTAAATAATGTCTCTTCAAATGGCTTAATAGTTTTTCTTTATAGTAGAACGCAAATATGATTTTGAGAGTACGTATTTCTACCCTTACGTCGTACGTCGAAGTGAATCTCGTACTCAATATTTTCATTCAATAACTTGGAAAGATCAGTTCTTTTTTTTCCATGGTTAAAAATTTTCTAACCCAAATGAAGAGAACCATAGGTTTCGATTAGTGCTGTCATGCAATCAGTGAACAAAACTTTTTAATATTTTTTCCAATTTCAACGAGTAAATATCAAAAATACGTACTATACTTTGTCCAGTCTATTGGCTGGAGCGAAATTTTTCCAAATTTTTTCATCATTATTCGTATTAATTACCACATGAAAGGGGTACTTTCCTGCCCGGACTATAAAAATTTATTATGTAACCTAATATTAAAACATACCGGTATCCTGTCGTCTTCTGGCCTATTTAAACATTTTGCTTCGCATCTGGCCTTGAATACAGTATCGATATCTATTAAACCGTGAACTGCGTACTTCACTCCAAACAATGTGTACCAAAAAAAAACTCTGGCCACCACCGAATTTGCGAAAATTTTCGAGAATGCGACAGAATTCGCATTTCTCTTCAACTTCATTTTATCCGGTCGCACATTCTCGCATAGACTACCTCTTTTGGCTAAACGTTTAACCGAAAAACATATCGTTTTCGTTAGCAAAACGAATTCAACCCCCCCCCCGCCACCGCCACAACTTCAGTCTATGAGGTGCTTCTTCTTTTTCTTCTTCTTCTTTTTTTCGTATTTTCATTCACCTTTTCTGTTCAGCTTGTCACGAGCAACAGATAAATATTTCGACCAATTACACGCGGGGGGAGGAGGAAAGTTTGCTGATCAATTTTTTCATATAACCACCCTCTAAACCAGCTTATCAAGTATATTATCGAATTCCCGAATATTAGGTAATTTTGAATAGCTTACCCAATCAAATAATTAAGATGCCACTTTTGTTATTGATTTTTTAATCGGTTGGCTCATCTAAATTTTTTCTTTTAAGACGTTGTTATTTTGTGTGCGTTGTGTGTTTGTGTGTGTGTGTGTGTGTGTGTAATTAAAACACTGCAGACGTTAATCTATGAAAAATATACATTGGTAAGTATATACTTTTGAAGATTTCCTTAATTTATAGTTTACGATCCGAATGTGACAACTGCGCATCTGTGCGCAGTCGTGCGCCGTTGTAATTAAACTTTGTTTTTACAAACGAGAAATTACGGTTTTTAAGTACCTATTTAGGTATTATAGATTTAGATTCTATAAAAGATGCTAGTTGATCCATTTTTTTCGCGCGCAATTGACACGTGGAAGTTACGCACATGAAAATGTTTTGCTCAAATTCTGTGAGTGACTCATGGATTTGCATTGTTTTTCAACGCATATTCATGTGGGTATGATCTTTTTTCAATAAGATTTTAACTTAGCTATTAAGAAAAAAAAAAATTCAGTCTTGTAATAATTAACCCCTTTTTTCGTCAGACGCTTGGGTTTCACTAAGCTTTTCTGAGGTTTATTTTTCTGACCACCCCAACTGTCCCAAAATTAAATATTTTAACGTGAAATGGACTACATTTTTTTTGTACACAATAGTACAAGCTCTGAAATTATTTGCAATTCACCCCAACTCGCCGTATTAAAGAAAGTTCTCTGGGTGTTGTATAAATGATCGCCCCCATAAAATGTATAAATTTCACATTTTTTTGACTCGAAAGGTTTTTATTTCATTTGTACCCGAATGTACAACCAATAAATTATATTTAAAAAAAAAAAAAATCGACTGCTTTAATAGTTATTACAAATGAACCAAAAATTTGTGATTCTAGTGCATTAAATGATAAAAAACACGTTTCTTCATCGTCAATTTTCAGTAAAATTGAATTACAACTTTTCTTTTACTGAACAACGCAGGCGGTGCCCTCAATTGACGTTAAAATAAAATGAGTCTTTTTTCATCACGCATTATAATGATAAACATGTTTTGTAAAAGTCTTATTAATGATTATATCGCACCTACTTCAAATTAGATGTTGCAAAAAATGAATCTGTTGTATATTATAATACTTCATATAAAATAATTATCAATTAATTTAGCAGAATACTGAATGGACCATCATCAGAATTGTTTAATAAAAGAAAAGATGTGATGTTTCAATTTTTCACAAAATTTTTAATATTTCAACTTTTCTGAAAATTGATGATTGAGAGACTTGTTTTTTATCATTTAGTGCACTTTAATCACAAATTTTTTGGTTCATTCGTAGAAACTAGTAAAGCAGTTGGTTTTTTATTTTTTTTAGTATAATTTATAGGTGGTACATTCAGGTACAAATGGAGTGCAAACCTTTCATGACAAAATATTCAAAATTAGTGCGTTTGAAAGGACTGTTGTTTCTTCAGTGTTCCCAAAATATGTTTTTTATAGGAAGGGAAAAGGGGAAGGACAAAAATTTTTTATGTGTGGTATATTTGTCGGTATTAACCGAGAGAATCACATCGAGCTAAAACAAGCTGAGTTTTAAACTATTGGGGATCAGTAAAATGGTACCCCTCATTTGGGGTGGATTTTTTGGTAAGAAATACAAGGATATAAACAATTTTAAAGATGGTAGAATCAAGTACGAAGTAAATACTATCGATTTAGCTAAAAAAATGTCCAAAATATTCAACTGGGATGCTACCATATCCCCAGCCTCCCAGTCATATATGACAATGGATGTGAGTACAAACAATTTTAATGATGATACATTTGGGAACAAATGGAGTACAAACCTTCCGATCCAAAAAATTTAAAGTTCATACATTTGGCGGGCCACCATTTTTACAGCCCCTGTGAACTTTTTTTAATACGAGGTGTTGGAATGAGATAAAAGTAATTTCAAAGGTCGTACATTTGAATACAAAAACAGTACAATCCTCTTTGTCAAAATTTTTAATTTTTGGACTGTTAGGGGAACCAGTGAAATGGACCCGTTTTCTTACAAGTTACCTTCAAACCAACTTTTTTAGAAGCTGCGAGTAACGTAAACAAAAATAAGTTAGCTTGTTTTCAAGCAATATTTTACAACCTAAAAATTTAGCATTGTTCAACTTTTAGAATGTATACAATCTCTCTTTGGCGTGTAGCTTGTAAAAGAGCTAAGTGAAACCACCAAAAATGACTGACTACCTAGTCCACTTTACATTTTTAAATCTCCATAAGAAACGTATAATTTTTTAATAAAAACCTAGGTAGGGGGAGGGTCAGTATTCAGAACTTTAACAGAAGAAAATCGCTAATCCATTGTCGGTACTTCGGACACTCTGTAAGGTGAAAAGTCTTCCATATTCAGCGGCATAGCACAGCAGTGTGATGATTTTGAGCTCAAGAAGACGAAAATCCAAAGTGAGCTTCAGTTGAGTAATTATTTTCATTGGAAATGGGTGATGTCAGCGACTTATCCAAGAGCGGCCAACAAGGCTGTGGCTTTATTGTTAAAAAAAATGTCAGTTGTCAGCGATTTTCGTTATGAGGGGATACTATGTATGATAATTAGAGAAGCAATAGATTAAAGCATAAATATAGACTGTTCTTTCGAAAATTCTGGACCCGAAAATGGATAAAGTTAACCAAAAATCAGTAGCAGGGCCACTTGGCAGTCTGAGGAAGGCATGCTCCCCCACTGACCTCCTAAGAAAATTAGTACTAAAACTTTGAACTATATTAAGTTATAAGTTGCAAACATAAGTGCATAAAAAAGCTTCATCTTCCTCTACCTTGTCCCCTGCCAAACATATTCACCAATGCTCCATGGTATGTAATAATATCACCGTAAATGTTGGGCCTCTAAACCCAGGGCCAAGTACAGATGTAGGTACTCCTAATTACCCTTGTGGCCGGGTCTAATAAGAATACATAATTTTAGATTTGGTTAAGATAATTAAACGTAGTTCTGCCTGAGAATATTAAATATTGGTATTTTCTGTAGTTTTAAACGTTGCTTTGGAGTGATTGCGACCTGTTTTTTTAGAATTATATGACATACGGTTGCAGCCAATTGGACTCACTCTTTAGTAGGATGTTTCTCACGTTAATATTTGCTGCTCCAGTTCATACATAAAATGGAGCATGTGTATTAACAGAAAACAAAGCGATAAGTATTGGAAAATTAATATTCTTTAGCTGTTTAGTTGGGGCTTTTAGTGGTTGAGAAATTGTGCAATGGCAAACTGTAACGAAGGCTGGACAGAAGGGAGGGTAAAAAATTTGTGTCATTATTCATATCGATGAGGAGCGGGGGTAACAGTTGATAGGGGAGGAGGCTAAAAAATTTTTTCGCCCACAGTGTACACCCATAATCAAGTTAAAATGTCGGCGCTTATGAGCAGGTGAAGAATGTAGAAGAATAGGCCTATAACTCAATCTGTTGTTAATGATGCAGTGGCACCAGCAGGATGTAGGGCAGCCATTACCCTAGATTTAGAGGCACATTGCTGTCTCATTTCTTCAGCAATGATGAAGTGATCAGATATTCAGTCTAAGTAATATTTTTGGAGGTCATACGGACCCACTAATTAATGGAAAAATTTGAAACTAATTTTGTAAAAAAAAAAGTCAATTTTTGTGCTTTTAAGTTCTTCGACTGCCGGATATGTGAAAACAGAACGACATAATTACCTTGTTTATGAAAGGCTATCATTCTCTTCTATTCTAAACCATAAATTTAGTATTGTCTAGTGATTTAGCTTACTACAGCCTCCGCAAAAACCGCTGTTTCTCACGTTAATCAGATCCATAATGTACTTTTCAATTGCTCGTGTTGAATCACCCATTGCATTCTCGTGTCTTCAGCTTCTGAAGCTTCATATGGCTGATTAAAATTTAACGTTAAAAAAAAATATTATCCAGGTAGGTACCATTTACGTTGTTTATGTGGTAACTGTTCTCTTGTTGAAACTTGAAAAGCAATATAATTTCCACATTAATTGAAGAAAAATGTAATAATAATATCATCTAAATGAAAAATAACTCGAATGTCAATAATTTATGCTCGAGGAGAGCCTACTGTAGACGTTCGTTATTCATGAAAATAGGCTGTACGAAAATTTAGTTCTGTACTCTCGTCATACAACATTATTCATTAATTGGTTTTCGAATTAACTCAAATTTTCTGACTAAATTTAACATTATAGAATCTTGGGAAATTATTTTTAAAGCCAGATAAAATTAAAATACTTAGCACGTTAGTTAACACCCTGCTAAAAGTTCCGGTATGGTAATTAAGTTGATTGAGATTTATTTAAAACTATTCCAAAAATATTTCTTGATATTTCTAATTTTTTTATTACTACTTATTACCGTTATATTTTTACATTTTTTTCTTTGAATTTTGCATCATACTTACAGTTACTTAAAGAAAAAAAAAATGTATAGAAACATCACGGGATTTGAAAATGCGTTATTCCATTCAATAAAAATTATGAAAAAACATGAACTTAAAGCTGATTATATCGTGTACCTACTCTACAACAATTTCTCAACTTATATTGCTGTTTTGAAAGTTTATTCATATTTTTTCGCTTGTCAAATCATCACTTCGTGTTAACCATTTAAATGAGTTTTTTCGAAGCTAAAATTCAGTTTTATTGCTGCTTCTCATCCAAAATCATAAATGATAGACTCCTTACTACTTACATTTTCATTAAAATCATTTGATTTATTTTTCATAAAAATTTTAAAAATACAAAAATAGCGTAGATACTTAAAAATACTATCAGTGCTTGTTGCGAGAATAATTCCATGTTTAGAATTATCTCAACAAATAAGATAATTTCTAATTATTATCTTTTATTAAATTCAAACTTCAAATTATTACAAACACTTTAAATTTTAACTTATTTCTAATTCTTAACAATAGTGAGACCTGATATCCATAACATCGAGTATGGACCTTAATGTTTCTACTCGACTGCTAGTTCAGGAATGAATATGTCTTCAAATGGAAGACAAGACATCACTTTCGTTTTCATTGTTATAGATCAAAAATGGCCGACCAAAAAGGTGGTGTGACGTAGAACATCCGCCAAATATGATGACTATTGTCAGCATATTTGGTGGTGTTTGTATGTAGGAAGCTAGGTGTCATATAGACGGCTATTATTCCCAGAATTAGGAATAATAGTCGTCTATATTTGTTCGACACGTTTTTGTAGACAAACTGAATCATCTGCAAAAATGGAATGGAACAGTGCTTGTATAACACTTTATTGCCGCTTCTCATCCAAAATCATAAATGATAGACTCCTTACTACTTCTGTGTTTTATTAGACTCATTTGATTCATCTTTCAGAAAAATTTTAAAAATACAAAAATAGCGTAGATTCTTAAAAGTACTACCATTGCTTGTATTACACTTTGTAGGATATTAATTTTGAAAACGTGAAAATACCACGATTATTCGCCCTAAAAAGTTATCCATTTCGTCATCAAAAAATTAATTCAATAAATATTAAATATTAAATCACTGCCTGTCAGAGCAAATTTATCGTCATCGTTTAGCTTTTACTGTCTGACAAACATTCCAATCAGCGATTGAAGTTATGTTCGTACATTTGTCTCGAATCTGAAACGTTAGTTACTTATAGATGAGTAAACTGGTTCAGAATGTATGACATAAGTATGCATGTACCTATGCAGAGAACGGTACTGCACTCCTTCGATACATATAAAAAAATAAATCAAAGATGGTTATTATATCCGAAGAATTTATTGTATAATTTCAAGTTTACACAAACATTATAAAAACTAATTATAATTCGCAATGATCGAGTAGATAAGAAACATCCTGTTTTTATTTTTTCCATTTCATTTTTTTCCCTGTCGGTTTGTTAAAGATATGTTGGCTGCCTTTTCAGAACAATAAATCTGAAAGGTAGAAATCTCATCAATTTCGACTAATTTACGGTGACGTAGGATTATTATTTTTTTGATGTCGAAAAATATAGTTGAAAGTTAAGATTACCTTCTAAGATAAGCGTGGCAATATTTTGAATGAATATGATGTGCAAGTTGCAGATTCAAATGATGCAGGAAAATTTACGGATTTTACAATATGTGCATTTTTATGACTTGGTTTCACTGCAGTTTACGTTATAGTAATGGAATTCAATATTCTGGGTAATTCTTTGAATGGTAACCTACTAACTTAGTCAACTTGATAAAAAGAGGAAGTTATTTTTGAAAATCAAATTATTCTTCTCAGAAAATTAAGTATTTATTTGACGATTGAATTGGAATTTTTGATAACAAATTTAACAATTTCCTGAAATCAATGTTGAGAATATACTGTATATAGGCCACGAAAGTAATGATCTCTTTTATTAGAAACCTGATGAAGTCATTGTCTTACCTTGAAATCTGCGGAAGAAATTGCTGAAAAATGGTTTTTTTGCAAAATAAGAAGTTAAGATCTTGCTAAAGTCGATAAGAAAAATTTGCTCAAAAATATAAATTTTCGTGTGTTCTAAAAATATAAGAATACAGACTTAATCGGAAAAGTTTAGGAATTGAGCTGATGTATCAATCAAAATAGAACCGACTTCAAAAAAATAAAATAAAAAATAAAAAAAATAGAAAACATACACTAAAAAGTGAAAATTAATTCTTTTAAAATTTCTCCAGCAAGATCGAGGTCTAAGGACTGAAATTATTGAAGTCGGCGCCAATTAAAAAGTTTTGTTACAAAATTGGAAGGAATTGACGTAGTATTACCTTTAAAATTTATTATCAGAATTTTAGTCGTCGAATGAATTGTGAAGTCTAAGAATTTGGAACAATTTTGGGAAATCCAATTGTGGAAAGGAGGAAACTGTTTTCGTCTCAAGCACAAGACAAAAGCTTATGGGAAATAATTTCAAGGCACCGAAGTATGAAAAGTTGCATATAAATGAAATGGAGGGACTACGAACAAATTCTTTTTTTGCAGATAGACCATAGGAGAAAAGCAAGATTTTTTTTCTCAGTCATACTCGACAATTATTTTGTTTTTAACTGCACAAATTAGCGTTGATGGATTAGTAAAATTAGTGAGGGAGCTGAAAACAAAGTGTGAAAATTCATTGGGTCGCATTCTCCCCATACAGCGAAATTTTAATTGTTAAACATAAAAAAAACCCGTATAAAATTACTAAAATTTACAAAATTATTTAAAATTACTTGGGGGCTCACCCCAACCCCACCACAAGAAAATCCCAGTCGGTGCTTATGGCTCAAATTTAATGACTTGATCGATAGTTGCACTGCAAACCCACTTAGCTATCAACCTTCATCATTTCTTTTCTTCTAAGCTCTCAAGTTTTGTTTTGGCATTCTTCATTTACACATTTGAAAAACCTAAATTCTGTTTTCTGTCATTTTTTCAGACGTCATCCTAAATTTACGTTTGTATACTTAAAACTATTTTTCTCGTGTCTCGAGTTCGCTAATTATTTCAATTTCATTGGGATAATTTGCTTTTTCATTTAAATGGCATATTTGATACCTCTCAAAAAACCTTTGTTCCGTTTTCTGTCTTTTGGTATTATTTATTAATTCATCTACAATTTTCTTATATAAAATGTTTGTTTTTGAAAGCTTACATGACTTTAAAAGTTAAAATGTGTTAATTTTCTTTAAAAAAATTAAAAATTTTACCGAAATCGTGTGAATAGGTTTGGCTAAGCTGTTGTCAAAATTGAAAGAGGTGGGGTTTTTTTTTTTAGCTCTTTCAATGACCAATTAGCTTTATTTCTAGATTTTTTTTGGCAAAAATTAGAATTTTTTTGGGTGTATTGTAAAAATTGACCGGTTATAACCCCTCTAACAACATGTGTAAATCAATGTGAGGTATTTCCTTAATATCTGCTCTATAGTATAGCGTAATCGATAGGTAGAATCCTCAGTAATTTATTTTCCACTTTAAATGTTTAAGCAATCTTATTTGTTCGTGTTTCCTGGAAAACTCGCACACCACAGTGGTCAGACTAGACTCAATTTCATGGACTCATTTTCTATTAATATGATGCTCATCGACCGCTGGACCGTGGGTATGGGCAGAAATTATATTAGTGGGAGAGCGCATCTCCATTTTGAGAAATACCATCGAGAAAAAAATAGTTATTTTACTATGAATTTATAAGAATGAATAAGTTATTATTTTATCCTTTCAATTTTAGAGGGGTTAAATGCTCCTCTGCTCCCTCGACTATGCTCGTGCACTGGAATTGTACATATAGGTCTGTAGTGGGTACACTGATTGAAGCATCTATCTTTTTCTGTATTCTCAAAAATTTAATACTCGTTAATTTAGGGCATGAGCAAATCTATTCGACTATAATTACAGCCATTGACGCATCGAGCGTGTTAGAAAAAAAAAAATTTAAATTTAACTATAATTTAACAGATTTCAACAATCAATCAGTATTTCGAAGGAATGTCTGACATATAGGTACACATGTTCTACACAGAATTTCAATCTTAATGAACGTTCTAATTATTTCAAATGGTTAAAAGAGAAGAAAAATGAGGTTGTAAAAAAGTTGGAAGGAAAAAGAAGAAAAAAAAAATCAGGAAAGAAAAGATAGCCTACCTACTATAATTATATTGAAATTTCGACACAAATAACAATTTTCTACGTATAATTCTTCGTCGGACGTTCAAGTGTGATCATGCAACTTGCACACAATACTCCGTTTAGGCTAAACGAAGTCGTAAAATTGGCAATGTTCAATTAGGAACTAACAAGACTTTTAAGAAAGCTATTATTTATTTATTTTCTTTTTTTTTCATTTCTTTTTTTTTTTTTTGACTGCGAATTCGATGCCCTCTGGATACGCGTTCTCACAGTTTATAGGAAAAAACCGGCAGCCGCTCTGGGCAAAAACCAACATCCTCGCATCCATGTACAGGCTATACGCACACCATCATACACGTCGGTATGTTTTTAAGAAAGGAAGAAAATAAGAAGAGCGAGAGAGTAATACGAAAAAAAAAAAAAAAAAAAAAAACCACAAAGTACGCAGAAAAAAGGATTATTTATGTGGCACGAATATTAAGTATTTTAATAAATTTTTATAAAGCTTAGACCTATTCGCGCCGACAAGCGTGTGAGTCTCTATTCACATTCGAGAAGAGGAAAAAAAAAACAACAAATTTATTTAGAAAAAAAAAAAAAAAAAAGAAAAAAGTAAATACCATTTTCACACGCAAACGATAATATTCAAAAAACAGAAATAACACATTTCATTTGTATAAAGTCGTATGAATCGTAATAAGTGTAAATGTGATATCTACTCGAGCTATAGAATGCGGAATAAATAGAATTAAGCTCGCAGTATATTATATTCAAGTTTTGGTTGTTAAAGTATTCCATATTAGTAAGTAGGTCTTAGGGTCGTGCTTTCCCGTACTCCATAATGCAAAATGCATTATGGTCTGGCGTCCGGATCAATGTAACAGCCAATATCGCTCCCATCCTAATTTTTGAGACACTTTCTTGCGTTTATGTTGTTCACAAGTCCTTCAAGGTGAACTTTGAAATGTTCATTAAGTACGTGTTTCCTTCCCCGCGATCCTTATTCGAATAGAATAAATAGGAAATGAATTTTATGAGCTTGTAAACTGATGGTGGCAGATAGGAAATGAAAATGAATCTGCTTCTTATCACAAACATTAGCATTGGATATTTCTTATTTTTCACCGAAAAACTTCGCATTTTATTACGCTTTCCCTTCATAGTGATCCTTGTTCATATAGAATGGATATGGAAAATTAATTTTCCCTGTTTTTAAATAATTCTTCTTGATAAATAATGAAAAAACATCTACTCCCAATCCCAAGAATTTGCTTTTTTTTTTTCAATTTTTCATTGTATAACCTTATATTTTGAATTGAAGCATCCAAGATGGAAAATGCACGAGTCTCCCAATTCGAGAGAGAACCTCTGGGACACTGAGTAGGTCTATTAGTTTTCAGTGGATCCAATAACATTGTTTCAAAATTCACACTAGCCCAATTAAAATGTTTAGACTGAATTCAAAAAAAAAGATGATGAAAAATTCTATTATAATAACGTAGATACGGCACATATTTATTATAAGTTGTGACGTCCGAAAATATCACAAAAACCAAACACACAACAAAAAAAAAAAAAAAAAAAGGAGCCAACAGAAAGGCAGGTAAAGTATAGGAACCCCTGCATGGCCAAGTGTAGGAATAGACAAAAAGGAAGAAAAAGGAAAATTCACCATTTTAAAGAAGACACCCCAATTGCCAGAATAACCAACCACCCCCCTCCCACCACTTGCCTGATTATTGGGCTATCATTTTGATTTTGATTCCCAAGAAAAGAGTGACTGAAACAGAGTAATAAAGAAAAACCACATATTTACTGATCCTCCGTGACAGCTCCGCAGCGGCCTTGAGACGATGCAAATTCAGGTGGTGAAATTCTGTTATGCCTCTTGTTGCCCCGGCTGTTGTAGCCCCGCTGACAAACACTGGTACAGATGAAACAGCAAAAAGTTGAAATGAATTGCAACTAACTGGATCCTCTGCTCTGCTTCCACTGCTCTATCTGGTTGAAGGCAGGACCACTGTGGAGGTGCGGTTTCTGCACCCCTCTGTGGCCTTTTTCAAATTTTGAAACCCAAAGTTTGAATTTGACCTTAGAGGTCAAAGTATTTTTTTGATTTTGATTAACACAAGAATGCTTACAAATTGGCCACCCTAATGGACAAAATTGTATGAAAAGTGTTAAAAATCAAAAATTTTGTGACTTCCAAAAATAAGCATGAAACCTTGAAATCAAGGGTAATTTTATACACACAATTCGCGATTTATAATGGTAACATTAAACGGTGAGGGCAGGCCCCTCCGAGTAAGTTTTATAATTTTGAATTGAAAATTTAATGGCCAAAAAAAAAACACTTTCGAAGCGAAAACCTCTACACGGCGCGATCCAACTGCTAAACTTTAACTAACTCTAGGCTAAACTATAAGGATTGCGCCAGGCATCGAGAGAAATTCCCCCAGAACTCACCACCAATTGCATCGCCTCGTACATTTTCATACCACAAAAATACATCCAATCCTGTAAAAGAAGATAAAATATTTTGGCCGCTGCATTCGAATTTAAACTTTAACGACTTTTTCGGTCCGTTAGGCGAGCATCCGAACAGACTGCCGAGTGTTAGGCAAGAAAATACAGGTATATGGTGTAGGCTATTGTATAAGTGAACGACATCCGCGGCTAGGCTAAGTGGTGAATAAAAAGAATACGGACAGGCTAACAAGTTGAAACTGTGTAGCCTAGCCGCGTACGAGAGAAAATATGTAGCGAAATATACAATTTTCAAACATCAAATTCGTATACAGTAATTCATAAAACAATTCGTCGATCGTATTTCTCTGTGAAGAGAAAATTTATATTGCAGAAGAAAAACAAGAACATCCTTTGTCCACATGAGAAGGATATTTTGAAAAAAAAAACAGGGGAATAGTGAAGGGAAGAGACATTTTTATTCGATAGAAAAAAACTAAAGGTCTGGCATCTCAAAGTATACCTATCAATTTCCTTTTCGAAATGTGAGAATCAATTCAACTTCAAACTGTCTCTTTTCCCTCTTACAGAATTTTAATGGATACAGCTCAATAAAGCAAGGTTAAGAATGAGGTTGAAGCAGAATATTAATGAACACAAAGGGTTTTACGCCTGAAATATGGTGAAGATGGTCTTTTAATTAAGTGATAAAAGGGCTTTGTCTTTATATTCTATGGTGGAGAGTAAATGGAAAGTGTAAGACCCAAGACCAAGGCTGTAATATGGTCTTGGTTTTAGTCTGACTTTTGTCCATTGCTAAATCATAGTCTCAACGAAAATAAAATCAAACCACTTTAAGTTTTACGATAGAACTGATTCAAAGACCTACATTTATTAGTTCCGAACTTTATTATCATCATCATCATCATCATCATCAAAGCACCCTAAAGGACAGCTTCTTTGTTATTCTCTCCCTTCATCCCTTCTAATTTTAAATTACAATCGTATTTTTTAGTTTTAAAGTTGACTGATATGGAGAATCCTTTCAGTGCGGTGTGATCTTTGGTGGTTATTTGAAGGGCTAGTTACTAATTGATTTCTAATTTTTACTGAAAGTGATGAGTGGATTTCTTTCTTCATACGATTTTGAATTTGATGTTGAATATCAAACTGAACATACTCTGTGAGAAGTTAAAAAGTCCGTATAGTACCTCGACAATCAAGAAGCTGCCTAAGGGTTTGTTAATCGTAACTATTTTTTTTTTTTTTTATGTAATATTTCATCATTAAACATTTGGGATGAATTATTATGACATGAATTAAAGGCTTCCGATCTAATAACTCAATATCAAAATGAACAAAGACGAAATCAAATGTCAAAATATCTTTCATCATATTGTATGCAACATGTATTTATAGCCTACAACCTACAAGCAATATGAAGTATTTATTCACTGCGTATAAAAAAACAAAAAAAAAAAACCAAAAAAAAAAACAAAAAAAAACTTGAATTCTGACAAAACAGATAACACCAGCCTCTGTCTAATCTAAAGAAGGAAAAAAAATTAAAATATAAACTCCAGCGCAGCAAGCCACGTTAGAAAAGAAGGTTTTCAAGAATCATCAAACATCATTATTTTATCATTTCTTTCTTTAAAACTATCTATCTAATCTAATCTAGTAATAAAATTCAATCCGAGTTTCCTAATTTTTGTATATTTATCCATCTTTTTTGCAACACTCACAACATTTTAATTTTGAAAAAAAACTATTTTCTCTCACTTCACGATTTCTCAGCTACTATTTAAGCTACAAAACTGAAGTTCGTACTGTTGAAAAGAGGAGAAAATTTTCTCGATTTCTTTACTAAAATTAATTCTTTTATCGCCATTAATTTTTTCTAAATCAGCCATAAAAAAACTTTAAATTAATGAGAAATTTGTTATTTTTTAATTTGTTATTTACTTTAAAAACTAATGATGACAAAAAAAAATTTTCAGCGACCACCTTATTTTTTAACGATAAGTTCATTTCCACTATCAGATTTTACCTAAAACGAATTAATCGCATAACGTTGAGAGAAAATACACGAGTATTACTGTATATATATATATGTTAGGAGCAGAACGCAAAAACGGCCATTGAGCGAAAAAAATGACCAGAACGCGTTTTGGGAAGCTATTAATGCCACGTCGCATTGTGGTCGATTTATGACAAACACAACGTGTTGTGGATATGATTGTCTTTTAAATTGACCACAACTCGTTGTGGTACAGAGAAGGACCACGACGCGTATGAGACATAGTTTGTCCTGTAAAAATAAGTTACATGAGATATTGCATTTGACAAAAGATGCAAATGCAAGAGACAAGGTGTGTCTTGCAATTCCAAGTGCCATAATAATTCGGCGTGTAAAAATAAGTAGCCCTTGTACTGACAAAAAATCATAATTTTAGACATTATTTTTTAATTTTTGTATTTTGTATTTTACCAACTTGCATTACATCGGCCCCTGTATTAACAAAAATCATAATATTGAATATTATTTTAAAATTTTTCCTTAATTTGTATTTTACCTGCCTGCATTACATCAATTTTATTCTCTCAAACGCATTCTGGCATTCTTCATGTCCACAACCCGTTGCTGCATTTTTTTCCTCCCCCCCCCTCAACGCATTATGGTATCTATCGTGTAAGAGAACGCGTTCTGATCAATTTCAGTTTCACATTACGCGTTACGGTTGTTTTTGAAGTCTAAAAAGAAACAAAACGCGTTCTGATCGTTTTTTTCGCTCAATGGCTGTTTTTGCATTCTGCTCCTAACATATACACAAAAGCCCTGAAGTTGGCTTATACCAGCCTGGCAGAACTGAATTCAATTTGTCATTAGAATGGAAACAATGAAACATTTGTAACTAGAGGCCTTGAATTATGTCTGAATAGTTTTTGTTGAATTTTTTCTTAATATATTCGTAGAATTTTGTCTTAAAAAACTGGATTGTACGTTTATTATGATGATATATACAAAGAGCTTTCTACATAATATTTCGCCACTTATCGGACATTGAATGTACGTTCACATATATATATGATTTTGATTATCTAGGATTTGTAACTGGAGCAGGTGGAGAGGGGTTTGTAGACCCCTCCTCCAAAGCTAGTTTAGTTATAAAATGGTAGAAAAATAGGTACCTATAGCCGGTGTACTGCATAAATAACATTTCTCTCCTGTTTCATCAAAATATTAAGGAACTTTGTAACGAACACTGTACTGTCAATGTTGACATAATTAAAAGACCGACTTGAATAGAGTTGAATGAAAATTAGTCCTTCGCAGATATAATAATAGAAAGCATTTTTTTGGTCCAGCTTCTTTGGTTCTTGCGGCATTTTTCATTTGTGATATTCATTTTAGGCCCCAATGCCTCAACCACTCGAAGAATGTACACCAAAAACAAATCCACACAAGATTATGCCCAAATTTGCCTACATATTAAATTTCAGCCCTATTGAAGTGAAATCGCAATCTTTAACGTGCTTATGAGAAAATTGTCTAATAAGCATATACCTTGGACATCAAGGTCACCAGTTTGTGGCGATTACACCCAGAAAGTGTACGTATTTGTGGTTATGCGTGTGTGTTAGAATATTATATTATAATAAGACTAGAACGACGCAATACTAGTCCGTAGCAAAAACAAATGGGTTTTCCGGAGTATATACACTGGAAGGCTATAAACTCTATCAGCAAGTAGGAGTGTAATATACTTGGCATCCTGACAGAAAGTTACCACATATACAAAAGGTAATATACAATATATACCTACCTATAAAGATACAAGAATTTCTAATTTTTATGCCAAAAATCATTATTTGTCACGAAATGAAAACTATCATGGTCCCAGTACTAACTTTACTATTACCCACGATTTCAAATAGCAGGTTTGAAAACCTGCTAAAAAAGGAACTAACTATGGTCAATTAAATTATAGGGCGTTATTGTTGCACGTAAAACATTACCGCACCCAGCAATTTTTATTTCTGTTATAATTCACAAAAAAATAAATGTAGATCTTAGTTCGATATATATTAATTCATTTATAGTTCGCTACACATGTGGCCCTTGTTAATAGAAATGAATATCCTCCTCCTCCCACCACCTACCCGCGAACAAAAAAAAAAAATTCTTAAAAAGCACAGTGAAATGTAGAATCTAAAATACCTACGACATAAACGGAGGTAGATCAAGTTGAAAAATGTAATAAGAAGTCGCTCAGTATTATCATTCATTGCCTAACTCCACCCAAATTGTTACGCCTTACATCTCGCAAAAAATAAGTATAATAATTCGTGAGTAGCAAGACGGTGCCTTTATTTTTAAACTATTTTTTTTTTTTTTGCTTCCAGAGAACCTGTTTAAGTACGGGGCGTAGTCTTTTGGACTGAGTATATTCGGCCCTCAAACCACAAATTTGATTTAAATATGATAGGTGATGGTACATTAATAGTTAAAAGACGATTAACACTTTCAATCGATAGAACGTCCAACGCTCCCACGCTGCACCATCATAAATACGATGATCGATTGTCAGAAAATTTGTTAAAGCCTTCTATGTATGTACTTACGCTGTAAATAACGGTATTCGTGAAGGCAGTGGAAATATTGACGCGTTACATGGTGCTTGTAGTTTGATATCAGGTCCTAGTCAAAGGTTTATTATACCATTCAGGTACCGCAGGTACCCGTCTGAGGAAATAGTCGGTTATTATTAAGTTTAACCAGCCGCAAAATATATGAATCACGCTGCAAATCAACACGACTGAAGAAAGAATGGGGGCCTACGATCCCTATAACGCTCAACATTATTCGATAATTTCGAGCGGGCAATGATGCCATTTTCTATCGATTCACAGCTATTCCTGCCAATTCGATTAGCGGCTCCTTCTTCAAATTAATAAATTATTTGTACACAAGAATGTTTGACTGGTTCATTTGGTTTCCCTAAAATTCAAAGGGAACATAAACTGATATTCCAGTGGGTGTTACAATATTAAAAGCAAAAGTAGTAAGGGAAATATGAGTAGGTATATTTTTGTAAACTTGTGACGTCTGAAAACGAACGTACACCCCGAGTATTGGGGTTTGATATCACAATTCGAAATATATCAGTAAGTCTCGATTAATCGTAGAGTCGAGACCACAAGTCAGCTCAAACAGTTAGGCCACCAGCCAACCAGCGAAAGCTCCCAAGGCTTACAAAGTATGTCGGGCAATTTAGAGTAATTGAAATGAATAAGTTGGCCAACCCATTATCACAGTTTACGTTTTTATTACAGTTAAAAAATGTTACTTACAATACGGTAACAATTGTCAGATTGTGCAGGTATCACAATTTGTATTGCCTCATGGTCATCGATGTCTGGTGAACCAACAGATTCCAGTTAGGTATTTGTCGTCGGAATTGAGAAAAACAGTATTATGGACTGTACAATTCTACTAATGGTGTTCACATTCGTATAGTTTTGGTGAAAACAAGTTGAAAAAAAAAGTGACTTGATGTATTAAAAGCTGTAGTATGTCGTGAATAATATTTCGTATTCACGACAAACGGAACACATCACATATAAAACGAGACTGACTGTTCACAGTTCAACCAGATTTGTGAACAGTCAAAGAGATATGGTGCTGGTTCACCAAAGATCACATGTTGAAAATATACACGTCACCACATTGTAATATAGTAATTGATCGACGTGTCTTCACCGTTTCTTAGAATGGGAATTTATTTCCATAGGGAATCGACGTATTTCCTGTTGAAACTTATCGATAGTATAATCTTAATACTTGTGAGCCATTCCCTATCGTAAATATAGTAACAGTTATAATTCGGTGGTGACGTGAAGGGAAGGCTACTACGGGTAATCAGATGTCACAAATTAATATGATGACATCCCCCCTCCCAAAGCTCAACATACAAAATGGCGGCCTAATTAGCAAAATGCGTTTTTCTAAAAAATCGATTTCTTAAAAATTTTGGTACAGGTAATATAATTATACACCTTGGATTTTTTCAATTTAAGAAGTAGTGTGGAGATTATTTTCTAATTTTCTTTTGGACTTTCTAATGATACTTTGGACCATGTTAAGTACATTTAGCTAAGTGACGCATGCGGCCTATACTCTAAAATTCAAAATTAAAAAATAATAAATAACACTTTCGAAAACCCCCCTTCAAAATTATTTATCTATGGATCTAGACTTTTCCTATTATAAAATTCTCTCCTAGCCTAGAATCTTAGGCTACATATATATTTCTGTTCATTTTTTCCCCGAAGTTCCACTAAATCATTATTCTCTTTCATATACATTTCCACAGACTGGCATCTTCATTCTGTTCATACATTTCATGTTCAATCACTTTACTTTTTTCTTATCACTCACTTTTTTCTGAACTTTTTCATCCTTCTTATCTTTCACCCATTCATTGCACTCTCATTACTCAATTTCATTCTCTTCACCCCTTGAAGATGCTGCCGCGGTTCTGCTTACAGTAAATACGAACGAACATCTTTTAACTCCCCTCTTCCCATCCGCCATGGTTGTTGCCGCAGCTGCTGCCACACTGCTGCCACGAAGTTGGAAATCTAACCAGTAGTAATTTTTCTATATTCCCACCCTAGTTCTTTTTCCCTCTCTACTTCCAAGGACTATCTTTTTTCTAAATAATAATAACAAATATATTTATTCACTTTTCTCACTCTTGTTTCTGTGCTCTGTGCAAATGCACATCACACATTGCTGTACTTGTCTGTCTTATACAGACTAAATTATTATATGGCAGTCTTTTTATATGTTGTTGAATATGTATACTGGTTTTTATATTAATATTGTATGTGCTTTTTTATTAAAAATGTGTTGATTTGTTTTTAATTGGCAATGGGGTAGTTTTTGTGTTTGTATGGTCTGTGGTCTCCGATTCAATGGCATTTTGGTTGTGTTCTCTGCGGATTTGTAAATAGCTAATGTATAGGGAAATTAGAATTAATTCCCAGACATGGTAAAAATTCGAGTCAACAAATATCTTGCAGGCTATTTAGGGTTGCGTGGTGGTAATTCTATAGCCACCATCCAGTGTAAGTGATTTATCCCAAAGTTCCTGACTGTGTCAATGGTAGTAAAAAATATTGTCAGGACTGACGGGTAGTGGTGTCCATTTTAGGCCCCCTAACATACCACATAAATGAATTCACTTAAGTGACCTCTTAATCAGACGTGAATTTTCCCTTTAGAATTCATACTTAAGTGACAAAGATGATGCTTTAAGAATAACAAAACAATTAAATACATTCAATTTTTTCTTTAAGGAATTTATTAAGGGTTTACTAAGAGAATCAAATGACGAAGAATATGGCCCTTAGTATACCTATAAAAAAACAAGCCCTGAAGAACCTTCTAAAATAGGATTATTGAGGTTCCTTAATATGGATAGTTTTGTTTCGTACGTGCATATCTTTGAAAAATGAATATGTAAGTATATTTTCTGTTAATTATTCCAAAATTAGGAAAATTCTTATCTCTACTCCGTTATTATTGATTGGAAATGTGCAAAACTATAGGTAAAATGCGAAAATTCTGTTGATAAAAATTGTTTTTACATGTAATGATTTTATAAATCTATATTAACTATAAAATATTGAATTTTTGTGCAGAAAAACGGTTTTTTTCTTCTTTCGTAAAATTAAGTAAAATGGAATTACATACTTCACTAATTAGGCTGTGGATAAACAGATATGTATTTCAAACGTGTGTATTGTATCAATTCTAAAAAAAATTGGACAGATTCTTTCACTTTTCTTTTTTCCCAACCTAAATTTTTTGTTTTTTTGCAGTTAACTGAACGGGTCCAGAAATTTTCCAGTTGGAGCTGAAATTAGAAACTATGGAGAGGACTAATTCTCCATCAATTTAATAGAAAACTTTGAAGGAAAACGTATCACCAGGTATTTCAGTTAAAGATTTACTCACCGTTGGTCGACAATTCGTTCAGTTTCATTGTAACGAATAAAGTCAGAAATTAACACTTTCGACTCTATACAGTTTTACTCCGACTGATAAGTACCGTGTCAAGTTTTGTCAGTTTTTAAAAATTTTATGACAAAAATTAGTTAAAGCAATTTCTGAACGCACAGGGCAAATTAGGAAATACAAAATCTGGGATGGGGAGGGTAGTCCAAGCGAAGAAAAGCAATCTTAATTAAAATTTTTCTCTTCTTTCAATTTTTTTTAAAGGAACAGAATGAGTGATCGCGTCTAATCCCCTTCCCCTTGTATCAACCTATGTGAAGATGTGAACATTACCAAAGTCGGACAGGAAACCTCAAATAAAATAAGCATGCATTAGTTTTTACGTATACCCCATTTTGTATTACATTATAATGACTATCTTTCAGTTTTACATTAGCTTTCTATACTTACGGTACGTGTATATTCAAATTATTATGAAAAACCTAAATCAAACAACTGGGTCTAATGAAATAATTTAGTCAGAAAACACGTCAGCTAACTAAGTATCTATACCTTATATTACCTAAATAAAAAAAAAAAATTCTGCAAAAAAGAAATGAAAGTTGAATAACACTGCGGACATTGAAATTGAGAAAGAAGGAGGTGCCGATACTTGTGATTCATTCATTAAAAAGCGCAAAGAATGATATTAAATATCATTCAGTATTCATATTTGTTGCAACGAAAGCTTCTTTTATAAATATGACTGAAAAATAAACATTTTGAATCAAGAAATTAACCTAAACATACCAAGAATTAATTATTTCACCTTTCTTTGTCGAAGATATTAAAATGTGAACTCAAGAGACGAACTTTAAAGAGACACAAAACATCTGGCACCGGCATGATGCTCAGCACATGCGTAGTTTTCGGGGGCCAAAAAGTAGGCAGCAGAAATGTTAAAGGAAGTCAATAAAAAATTGCCCAAACTTGTACCTGCATAGCAGATTATTCTAACGAGAATTACGTAGATAGTTCAAAAATAGAATAAATCGCCTTTAAATGTTGTAAGATCCTTTTAATACACGTAACTTAATATTTTCATTTGGATTTAAATCTCGCCCTAACTCAATCATAGACTGGCTCATGAACGTATCCTTAAGTGACCATCAACACGTGGGTCCACGATTTTCGATCTGACTGCGAATATACATGACGTAAAGTTGGAAAATTCTAGCAAGTACCTTACTCTAATCAATTTGATAATTTTTTTTTTTTTTTTTTCAACATCCTATGGCACAACAAATAATATCAAGTACGGTACCCGAAATTACTACCGGATAAATTATACGTCACATTCTTGAAAAGTAGTTCTCAACACACACATTCATTACCTACCCCGAAGTTTAATTTTAATTGTAATCACTTTTTGGGACCATGACCCCCTCAACCCTATCCGTATTCCCCGCTTATAAGCCAACGATAATGATGGAGAGGGCCCAACAACAGCTCCACCAGAAAGAGAAAATTTCAAAAATTAGCCGATTAGGAATAAAATTAATAGTAGGTTCATATTATCGATACGTATCTATATTTTCCTTGGGAATATCGATATTTTTTAGCTGTTTTTTCACAAATTTTACGGCTAAAATTTAGAGGTTACAATAATATTCGAATATTCCAACACAACTGTAATAGCGTTTCTAAGTCTTATTTCAAAGGACTTCGAAGATTTTATCTTTTAACTATGAATATAGGTCTGTTCATTTGGCCAAAAAAAAGCGAGTTCTTGCACTAGTTCCTAAATTGTGTTCTTTTGGGACGTGGTGTAAATCCAAAGTATTGGCTTTCTTTTGAATTTAGTGCAAATTTAGTTTAGAGAAAAATGTAGAAGGTGCATAATTATGTCGTTGTCTTTTTGAAAAGTCTGTCTTTTTCCAATCTGTCTACGTCATATTGACAAAATGTTAGCGACGTTTGGAAATAACAAATTTTCAAAAGAGACTACGACACATACGCTTTCTGCGCTGAGTAAAAAAGGGTTGTAGAAAAAGTGCAAAAAAAGCTCTGGGTGTTTCGTATACTATGAAATGAAAATTCGTTGTGTGATAAGTGGTAACTGATAATAAATTTGTTTTTATTTATTTTTTCTTGTACTTCTTTTAAATCACTCTTTTGATCGCAAAAGAATTGAGAACTTTTTTGAACTTTTTTTACACTTTCCTGTCAGTATTCTGAACCTACCATGAACTGAGTTCATACTTTTTTAGTGAAAAGAACGACCGTATCCCTTGTATAGTCGAATTATCAATTATTAATGGGCAATTGAGTCTGGGAAAAATATCGTTACATATCGATATTTGTTGAGACCACCAATCCTCCTCCCCTCACACTCCTTCGAACACTCGACAGTCGACACTTTTTATCTATATACTCTATATCACTCGTTTACATGGTAACACTGATTCTCTATTCACCACACATTTGGCTACGCTCGTGAACGTTCGTCTCACACGACTAAAAATTCTATGTTGCTTAAATCTTTTGCTGAATTATACGCTTCTGAGACGCAACTTCGTGTACACTCATTTATTTATGTTTCTTTTTGTTCAAGTCTGAATCCTCACCCTCTATAATATTTTCCCTCAAATATCGATAGATACGTATCAATACGAAAAAATATTGATATTTCGCACCACTATAGTTCGTATAGGTCATGACTTGTTGAATGTAGCTTACTAAATTTTGTAAATGTTGATTACAAAAATTACATATTGTTTGTAGCTATGATTCGGCATAATAATGTTGACTCCGGACAAACCATACGGCAGATCAGTACCAAAATTGATCGCATGTTAGTACAGGTCGTAGTAAATATCTCTCGCAAATTTTATAGCTATCAAAAATTATGAATTTTAGCACTATAAAACTTTCTAAATAGGAGGTAGGCTATCGTCTGATCAGTTTACATTTGGCATTTAACCAATAACGTATACTATAAGTGCTGAGTAGTGTGTGGTGAATAACAACTACAAGTTGGTCCATGAAATAAAAATCAATAAGTACATTTTCATGTAAAGAAAACCTGCTTAAAAAATGAACGAAACGAGTGGAAGCAGAAAATAAAAATTACAACACTGACACTCATGCTAGGCTACTTTATTTTTCATGTATATTCGAAAAAAAAAAAAAAAGAAAAAAAAAACACAGTAATAGAACGCAAAAATCTCCTATTAGGTACTTCAAAAGAAACTGTGTTGCAGTTGGTTAAGCATAATGTTTGTATGCAAGTGAGAAAAGAGATACCTAACTCAGTTCCGCGAATGGGAATGGGTGAGTAGAAAAATTGACTTTTCAGTAAGTTTTTTTTAGGCTAAAATCGGGGTTTTTCTATATCAACCTAGTGACACTAACCATGTACAACATTAAGAGCAACTATTGTCTCAAGAAAAACAAGAATTAATCACAAAACATCGCATTAAATAGCAGATAACTTGAGAACAATTCGATCAATCAAACCCTAAATTAACGAAGTTTATTTGAATTTTAAAGGCTACAAGTGTAGGCACCAAATTTCAACTCTTTTTATAAAAAATGCGCATCTCCAAGCTACAGATGAAATAGTCTTAAAGAACGAATTATAATACTAATCGTAATCAAAATTGGTTGCTACTGATTGAAAATTAATTACCTATTTTAAAGCCATGAAATCTTTAAATCAGAAATAAAATGGCTTTGAGGCATGAACCATATTCTATAAGCTTGCAACCAAAATTGGTAGCATATCAGAATAGACCATAATAAACACCTGTTCCAAATTTCGTTACTATTGATCGAAAATTTCGAATTTTTATTCAGTCTCCCGAACCGAAGTAAAAATAGTTGTAAGTGAAGTATCATCAAGCCAATTCGCACTACATTCAGATAGCTTCATCGTTATCTTGGTACTAATGTTTGGTCCAAATTTCGTGATATCGAACACAATCTGTACAGAAAATTGTACAGATATAATACATACTTACATAGAATAATACATACGCTCATACGTGTACATGCGTAAATAATGAATTTTAGCTTTTGGAGCCAAAAATATGGTTACGTCAGAATACGAAAAAAGTACATGGTCTCGGCCGTAGGTGTTTTGCTGAGATGAACTTTTTAATGTGAAGATTTCAAAAAAAGAATTTGAAAAGAGTCTACTGCCTGTTGTACGTACGCCGTTCTTACTTTTTTTTTCTCGTAAAAAATTTGGAGGCTTTTGGGAAATCTAGGGAGCTAATCCCCCCAAAGACCACCTATTTACACTTATGGATTGAATACTTATTTATAACTTCTAACTTCGGCGTAAATTATATCTATTGTCTCAACGACGGTGTATTAAACATAATGGAGGACGCATTCGAAACGAAAAATGGCACCGCTTTTCAGACGAAGCTTATCCCCACTCCTACGGATCGGTACAATTTTCGTCTCATTTTAATCTACTAAATTCGGTTTGATGTAGTTTCTGAATTGTCAGTTAGGTATATTTATTTGTCCATTTAATTCAATTATTTGAGAAAAAAAAAAAAAATTCTCATGGGCGAACAAATTCGAGTTCGGTACCGAAATGATGGGGACAGCTTTTCAAAAGTGGTGCTATTTTTCGTAGCAACGTTCAGATGGGCATGCGGTCCTCTATTGGACTTGATACTCTGTGGTCTCAACATATTTACGTAAAAATTTGCAGTACTTCGAAAAGCCACACCGTTTCGAAACGATAAAGGCATTGTACCAACAAAACTTCCTACGGTATGCTTCTATTCCTTTATGCTTCACTTTTTTTCTTTTTTTTTTCCCTTTTTCATGGTCATCTTCTGCGCTTATAAGCTAGGGCAACTTTTGCCCAGTTAGATACTTACGACTGTCTCATTTACACTCAGTGCTCACCGACTTGCAGCGTGTTAGTCGCAACAATCTTCGATAAAATGTTATGTGCCTCGAAAGAAGAAGGTACATAAGCTGATGCAAAAGCCAAACTTGTCTTCCCAGTTGGATATGCATCGAGCAATTCTGAGAAAGAAAAAAACAAGCCTACGTCTCTCTGGTGAACTGCAGTTCTGTTTTTTTTTTTTTTTTGTTTGTTTGTTTATTCTTTTTTTTATCCTTCGTCTTCTTCTTCTTCTTCTTCTTCTTCTTCTTCTTCTTCTTCTTCTTCGTCTTTGTCTCTTCCGCATCATTTTCATTTCCATCTTCGTTGTAATTCCTTTTTATTTATTTATTTATTTATTTTTTTTAAATAATTTTTCCTCTTTTTCAATTTCTCCGACAAAAATTAAAGAAAAAAAATTACGATAGGTACCTACATATATTTTGCAAAATAGGAAATAATATTTCTGAACATGTTTTTTTTGCTCTTTCTTTAGTCATTTAAAAAAAAAAAAAACAACTTCACAACTGCAACGTTTTTTTAGTTACCAAGATTCAAGTAACTGTACTTTACTTGTGGTGTTTACAGAGTAAATGATAGATTTTTGAAATTGTTTGAAATTACTTCAATTTTTTGGCGTAAAGTACCTACAGACAGAACACACTTGAAACATAAAGTAGAACCACTTTAAAAACAAAATATGCCTACTGCTATGCACCTGTACAGTTTTCAATCTCATTTTTATCAAAGAAATTTGTGTTTGTTGTGATTTCTGAATTGATAATGTTATGTTCATTCATTCATTTAATTCAATATCAATTGAAAAAATTCACAGGTTTCACACTTTGTAACGAGAGGAGGGCATTGAAAATGAATAAAAAAAAATTGGAGTTGTTCATTTTTTGTTATCTTTCATTTTCATATTCCCTCTATAAACAACGAAATAATGAAATAACAAAACAACAAAACAACATTACTGTGGAATACCTTGTCATGAGAAAGTATTCTCACCAAAAGGTAAATTCAATAGAATTTAAGCGTGTTCAGCCACTTCATATTTAACATATGGGTAAGCCAAAACCAAGGCAAACACTGGCAATTTTAGAGCCAGTTTTGAGAGTTTATATATAGGATTTGGCACACGCACACAGATACACATATGTACATATACATATGTATATGTATCATAGAAATCACGTCATTTCTTATTCATTGCTAAAGCAGCTGATAAGAAATGATATAATGCATTCGTGTACCAGTCCAAGACATTACCGAGATCCTTATCAATCATTTTGTCATTGGCCGAACATTGCATCTTACTTGCCTGTGTGTACAAGTAAGAGCATATGAACAAACAGCGTATATTATATACTGTTGAATATAATACGTCTGATAAGGAATGACGTGTGTACGAGATGTATAGTTCCCACAATTACCTCCTCTTTATTTTTGATTATCATTTTCTCCTTCCACTTTTTTTTTTACCATTGTTATCTTTCCTTCTCATACAATTCACGCATAAAACATCGATAAAAATTGGGTGGCAGACACTTTTTCACGACTTGACTCAGTCAATTTTCAATGCTGAAAATTTCTGATTATTATTTATCGGCCTGAATGCCGGTAAACAAATTTAAATTTAGTACTGTAGCAGTGGGGACAATAGTTTCCAAAGTGGTGCCATTTCTCATAACAGCATTTAGATGGGCGTGTGTCCTTTATTATATTAATTTAATACTGAGAATTTCTTGGTTTACCAATACTTTTTCATTTGTGAAGATTTTTCATCATTCCTAGTATCTAACTGATGAAATTGGATAAACTTCATTTATAACCTACAAAAAATGAAAAATAATTTTATATGTAAGTACCTATAGTACCCATCCAAACAGAATACTTTTTTTTTGCATCCTTCGGATGCAAAAAAAGAAAAATTTGCATATGAGGATTCATTTTTTGCACCACATTCTTGGCCGCACATGCACACATTTAATTCAACATATTTTTTACCATAGTTAGGTTTTTAAAATACTCTCATTACAATTTTTGCCCCTTTCCAACTTCATGCAAGTTTATCAAGAAGGTACGATAGGAAATTATCAGGGCTAATATATCACTTGACTTTGCTTCCTGCTTCAATCATTCGGCTTGCAGTGCATTCACCTATTCACGCTTATATTATGAATAACATAATATTTTGTATTATTATAAAACGTGAATGTAACAAACTATTTTTAGTTATGTATGGTGTACTCAAAAGTATAGTCAATTCCGGAGAAGTGTGGGGAAATAATTTTACCATAATTATTATACTTCTCAGTCATGCGCACTGTGCCAAAATTCATTTTACCACATACTGCACGTACGCACTATAGCCAAACATTTCGTTTCCACAAAGCTACCCCAAAAAAGGGTTCAATTTCGTAAGTATTTTATGTGAAAATTATTTTCTGAAACTCATTCTAGACGAAAAAGTGGTTATGATTGAATCGATTTTGGTAAATAAAGTGAGAAAATTTTAAATCCATTCAAAACATCCAAAAAAAATTTTCATTTCACCCCTGGAGCGAAAATGAGTTATCCAAAACACATTTTTATTTATTTCTTTACAAATGATAAGCTAGTTCAGCAGTCAAGGCGCCATTTACACTGGCATTATGGAATACGGCCATTTTATTTACTGATACATGTGAATATAAACAACACTAGTTCACCGTTATTTATACGTAATTATTTAATTAATCATATGTAAGCTATGCAAAACCTAATAATCTCTTTTTGGCATACCTAGGTATTTGTTGCACAGGGGTAACTAGGTACGTGCGATCTGTGCATTCGCACAAGGCGGCAAAGTGCAAGGGCGCCATACTAACCAAAAAAAAAAAAAAATCAGCCGCGCATCAACCGCAGTAAGTGGGTATTTTCCAAAAGTGTCAAATTTTGTAATGGCTGCCATTCAAAAACCAGCTGACCGATTTCACTCAAATTCAAAACAAAATCAGTCCCTAATAGTTTCCAACTACCATAAAAATTTAGAGCCAAAATCTTTTAATTTACGGGAATTATCGTGATGACAACGTGGTGGGTTTGCAAAACTTTGAGAACCTCTTCCTCCGAAACTACTGAATGAATTTCAACAATTTTAATATGAACGTGTTTCCCATGAAAGCGTCTAACACTCTCCTAAATTTAATTGTCATAAGTTAAAAAGCGAAGGCTTCACAGACTCCCAAAAAATGCTAAAATCAGTAAAAAAAAGTGTCAAATTTGTAATGGCTGCCATTCGAAAACCAGTTGACCGATTTCGCTCAAATTCAATACTAAACCAGTCCCAAATATTTTAAAACTACCATAACAATTTCAATCCAAAATATACAAATTTACGGGAGTTATCGTGATGACAACATGCTGGGTTTGCAACATTTCGAGAACTCCTTCCTCAAAAACTAACAAATTAATTTCAAAAATTTTAACACGAATGTGTAGCCCAGGAATGCTTCTAACACTACTCCAAGTTTCATTGTCATAGGTCGAACAGCGGATGGTTCACAGACTTCCAAAAAGTTCCAAAATGAGCAAAAAGTGGAAATATATATATATTGTGTACAGAAGAATTTGAGTGACCTATATATTCGTGATCTACGACTCAGAATCGGCGCTTTTCCACAGGTCCCACTCCCAGGTCCCGTCATTGCACTGAATGCAATAGTTGTATTTTCCAAAGGAAAATACACTAAAAAAAACTTAATATAATACATTGTCGTTGTCCGATACATTGTCTGGACAATGACAAAGAATATCGTTTTGATTTAGGTAATGGGAGGACGTCAAAAAGTTTGTTCGCACAGGGTGGAAAAAAATCTAGGTACGGCCCTGTTGTCGCAAAAAATATCTTATGCAAATTATTGCCTCTTGCAAGAGTTAGTTCACTGAGATTGCAGCACAAGCCGCATGCAAGTGCAATAACTTTGAAATTTGTCAATAAATAACAACTGCGTACTTTGCAAACTGGTTGCGTATAATACTATTTCTTAATATTCGATTTAAAATATTCTTTGGAATTAAGCAACGGATGCACTTATTACAAAAAATATAGCTAGTACCATACGAGGAAAAAGCAGTTCCCGCCTTGTGTAACTGTCAACTTTCCGCACTCATTACACAATATACATATAGAGATGCCTACTATTTACCAACAAATGGCAGAAATTTCATAAGCCAACTAACTGTAACCCAAAACTGTACCTCTTGATGCCGTCAATACAATTAACCGGTTATTAGCAGAAAATTAACAAATTTCAATTCGTTTAATTTTCTAAGATGATATCGCTACTTATTGTTAACGAGTGCTTTCTTCGGGTCATAAAAAAGTTCAATGTGGACCTATTACTGGGGCAACCTATGCTATCAATTTTCCAAAAGTAAAACTATATTTCTTTGGGATGAAAAACTTTCGACTGAACGTTTTTAATAAACCTCGACTACTTCGGAACTAATACCTACATTTTCAATGATATTAATTAACAGAGGGAATTTCAGAAATTGATTTTCGTTAATGGTTGTTGTTGTCAGCTTCCATGACCGCACACATATTCGTTCAATACCCATACATAAATACGCAGTAGGTAACTCTTGTCAAATTAATTCATCAGTGTCAATCACTCTTCAGTGTTTACTTACAAAAATTTTTATTTTTTCCCCTTCAGCAAGGAAATTTTCCAAATGACCACCCTGAAATAAGGCCACTGATAACCCACCTCAGATATATATGACCCATTGTAAATCATATGAAAAAACATCTTTTAAGATAAATGTAGGAAAAAAAAAAAAAAATCTAACCGAATATAATAAGCGTATCGTAAGTTAGTAAAACAAATCTCGGTGACCTACACAAAAAAATTAACGGTTTTTTATTTTTCCATACTTTTTTTTACGTTTTTTCGATTCCATTTTACATTATGTTTAGTATTTTTACGAAACTGTTCGCGCGTGTGGGCTGAAGGAAAAATAGTATTGATAAATTTTCGTGGAGTAAAAACAAAAAAAAAAAAAAGTGCATCGGTAAAGAGTCAGTTGCCCCCGGTTGCCCCCATATCAATTATTAAATATGCTATCAAGAAGAGGCTTGAAGAAAGAGAGAAAGAGAGAGAGAGAAAAACGTTTAAACGATTACGCTGGAGGCAATACTTTACAAGAATACGCAGTTACAAAGGTATAAATGTGAAGCGTAGGCGTCAAAATATATATATTATGTATACTATATGAAAACGGATATTCGTCTGCATGGATTGAACAGAATATTGAGATGGCAAGAGGAAAAGCAAAAAAAAAGCAAAAAAAAAAACACATACATACACATAATCTACAGCCACTTTTTGCTCTGGCGTCGTCGCGTAGATAGGCAGAAATCTGTTTTCCATTGTCTTTTGTGTGCGCCAATATGGAGATGCATCGTCGCAGCGATCGCTTTTTTGTGCATGGAATAAGAGGCAATAAAGTGGAAATTTATAACGCACGGCTGGAAAAAATTACGGCGATATCGCTGGAGCACGGATCGAGACATTTTGTGGCGACGATTAGAATCGACGCAATCCTCTACCGAAGTGAATCTGCTACGAAATAGGTGGCTGAGGAAAAAGTAACTATGGAAACGTGCGAGTATATAAATCTATTCAACGACTATGTTTGAAGAGTAGTGTCCATTGATGATTATCGTACAATTATTTAGTGGATCTCGGTCCTGTTCGTCACCAACTAAACACAACAGCTGGAATGTATGCCTATGCTTATTGATTAGTCAGAAAACAGACGAACCCTTGTACTAGGCTTATATCTATTAGGAATTTAGGACTTACACAATAGTTACAATATGTGCAAACTGCACCAGCAATGGTCACGTGATTCCACACGAGCTCAGCACTTGCCATAGAACACAGGCCAGTTCGCATTGTTGTGGGGGGGGGAGCATTTGAAGGATCAAAACTATCGCAGAATTCGCTAAAAAAAAAGTATTTTAGTGCAAAGACCACCCGTTAAATTTATGAATTACCTATTTTCATGGTTTTTCTAATTTATGTAATGAAAAACCTCACCAGGATGTTGCGATTCGATGTTGAACTCATTGGTACCTATACTGACTTAAAGTAGACCCAGCAGAAACAGTAATGACTATGTCAGCGCTTAACTAATACCAACAAATCCCGACTGTCTAGATCAGGTGTAGGATGCCACCATTCCCTAAATAATAAAATTAAAATTTTTCGTTCTTTTCCCCAATAAAAAAATAAAATATAATAATAAAATAAAATACACGCACTTCAAAACGCCGTGAGCGTCTTCGGCTAGGCTAAACTCTTAGCCTAGCTACGTAGCCTAACGTTTTTCCCTCTCTTTTAACCTTTTTGATCTTTCACGCCACCATCTTATTTTTAGTGGTGGTAAAACACAATACAACCTCGGTTGTCGGAATTTCCCTTATCTTTTTTCTTGCAAATTATAATGTTATATCTGGTACACTGTCATATTACGAATTTCTTGTAAAATTCATCCTTCATTTTGTCATCGACCATAACAGGTCGAAATATTTTCATTTACATTTTTTATAAAACTTTAAATTTTTAATACATAATATTTTTTCTTTTTTTAATATGGTTTAATTTATATTTGCGGGCCGATGCCCGCTCGAGGAAATTAACTGGGTTAATTCAAGCAGATCTTTTCTAAAAGCTATGAGGTAATTTTTTTCATTTTACCCTTTTCCTGTTGCATGGTATAAAGCGGTTCAAATGATCACCTGGCTAGCTGAGCAGGTCTTGGGCTCTTAACTCGCATCTTCACCAAATTCTGTTGGTGGAGATGCTCTCGGTTCATGTAATTGAGTGTGTTTTTTTACTTATGGGGAAATTATGCTGGTCTATATTGGGCTGGATTCTGCCACCCAGGGTCGCATACCACACAGGGTGCACAAATGTACTCCTTTTTAGAGTATTTACTCCACTTTTGGGTAAAAAAAGAGAACTATCGGTTCTGGTCCAAAAAGGGCATTTTACTCTCTTTTTGATATCTTCATACTCTTAGTAGATATCCAAATTTTGACCGAAAACTATTTTTTCCTACACTTTTTTTTATACTTTTTCACTTCTGCGACACTAAAAAGTTATTGGATGACTTCTTTTTTTTTCTTGTCAATTTTATTCTTCTTTGGTTGGTAGGTATCCATTAATAAACGAATATTTTTAAAAAAGGATGAGCGAAATGGTTCTTCTCATGCATATATCCATGTTTAAAGAAAGATTATAATTTGTCGTTGATTTGAGATTTATCTTACATTCAGAAATAATATTATGTCCTATTTCTTTATGAAAGATATACTATTTCTGTGGTTAGAACAGCGAAACGTGTTTTACGTTATTAGAGTTTTCATTAAAAATACATTCATAAAATACAGCGTATCATTTTGTAAAGGAAACCAGCATAAAATTAGCGAGATTAGTATAAAGTTGAAGAAATAAAAGTATTTATGAACGCGACGATATAAAAAATGCGGTGATAAAAATCTCACAAATTTGTGCCATTTTTCGAGGAAATTGTGCATTTAGGAAAAACGCAATGTTGTAGAGACAACATAGTTCATATACCTATGTATTTAACTTACAGCATTAGAAAATCGTTTTTTTTTTTTTTGGGGGGGGGGTCTTTGATAATTAATTTTGATCTTGTTTATAAGGTGGAAAAGTGGCTCGTGAAGTTAAACAGCTCGTTGGTGTTATCGTAGTAAAATTGTTTTTAATCGCTAACATGTAAAAAATGACGGGGAAATGGAGCAAAACGAATGAATACACGTTTAAATAAATTATTGTAGGTGAATTTATTTTCAAGAATTTGAAGCCAATATTAATTTTTTCAATGACCAGTTTTTATTGCAAAATTTCAAAACGGACGATGAGAAAAGAAAAGCCCGAAAAGTTATCGTGGAGAAACTGATATAATAAAATCGCAAATAAAATACGAGATTAGCATGTAATGAATGCAAGTTTTTTCATTATTTGCAAAAATTCCTAATTTCTCATAATTAAATTTGCCAATAATTGGTTGATCCTTCATCTGCTAAGATTTAATATTTAATTAACCACTAATAAAAAAAAAAAATTCCCCACCAGTTTCTACCACTGTAATAAATGCGAGCGAATCAAATTTCAGTATACCAAGTACTCTCATTTAAAAAAAAAAAAAAATTTTAAATTAAGAACAACAACAAACAAAAGCAATTTTTCTACTGTTATCATCGGAAATTCAAATGGTTATAATTATAGCCCTTCATCTATTGGAGATAGACGAACAAATTTTTTCCTATTCGCATTAATTCTTAGTAATGGTTTGGAAAATTTCTGAATAATTTTATCACTGACTCTGCAATAATGATGCTATTGCCCTCAGTTCTGATTAGAGCGACTTATTCGAATTAATACCAATGGGTAAGCTACAAAGGAAAAATTGATTAACTGAACTTTCTATCTACGGAAGTGTTTAGCCAATGATGAAACGAGTTTTTTAAAGATATTACTCAAGACAGAATGAATGACGGTAGAGTAGGAGTGATACCATTTTATGAGATATACTTACATGGCCCAATCAAAATTAAGCATAAACTTGGGTTATTGAGATTACCTACATACAAATTTTCTCGTAAATTACAAAAATTAGGTTTTTCAAGACAAAAATTTTACAAAAATATCTCTACCCTTTCGAATTGTGTAGCATGCAAACCATTGTACATAATTGTTAAATGTTTGCCTTACTTCCCCATTAAATATAGATGATGACTTATGAAATACATACGTAGGTATTTATACTGGATAGAAATTATACTTACAAAATATGAACAGGGAGTATCGACGTCATTATAATCGAGTTATTGCGGCGTGGATTAAAATATTAATATTTTCAACCACTAAATAAAAGGCAGTTGCATCTAGCAGTGATTATACACACATTCATGGCATCAATTCATGTAAGGATTTTGAAAACTAAAAAGAAGGGAGATATTTATACAATCAATGAACACTGTACGTTTGAGAAGAAAAGGAAGAAAAGTCTAACGTCTACTGCGTACTTTTTGATTAAAAAAAAAAAAAGTTCTTCTACGATGGTAATCGAAATTTTGACCTACAAATTTTATTGAATTTTGAAAAAATTTTTAACTCATTTCGATACATACTGTTTTCACGAATTAAGATAATCAAAATTTTCTGAATTTTTCAAACAAAAATTTTTTTGTATTGCAAGGGGAAAAGTTACTATCGGCCACTCCCCAGAAATTGAATAAGAGCTACTTCTACTTATACGACTTTTGGTTCAATAATTTGGGAAAGATGCCAGGAATATTGTGGGAACTTATTTGCCATTTTTTTTTTCATATCTTTATAACCAGAGATATTATATGGAATAATCCATCAATACAGAATTTTTTTTATGACAAGAATAGCTCATGAAATCTAACTGCGTGGATTCTGAGAACTATCTATCTGATAGAGTCAATTAACTATTCTTCAGCCATATTGTTGTAACACCTTCTGATTTGCTCCAACACTGATACGTTGACACCACACTTGATCCTCTCTATGAGGGGGTGTGGGGATTAGACGAATACTCGTATGAGGATATAGGCTTGTTTTATCGATGACAGTCGTCACCTTCGGTGACAAATATTCGTGCCTTGCACGTTAAACAAAAACTGCATGTTTGTTTCTTTGTACTTGTCTATCTTTATAGATAGACAAGTTACAAATCTCAGTCTGCGACAAATGGAGAGATAACAATCTCCGCGATGTCATAAACTGATACAGAGATGCATTCTTCGTACTTTACCATTACCATAGTAACCGTAAAGTACGATGAATAATCTACACTGTAACCTATGTAAATATTACATAAGTGTGTTTGTGTGCATGTAGGGAGCCGAATATATAAGACCAGAAAATCTTAGGCTAAATCACCAGTGTTTACTGAGGTCTTGGCTCCCTCATACCTTTTAGTTATTTTGGCTAAAACACGCAAATTGTTCTGTTGAACACCTTCTGTTGTTGGTATACTTTCCACGATGTAAGGTATTCCACAGGGGGTGATAGCTTTTTTTTTCCCAACCATATATTGTAACATGCAAAATCATCGTAAGATTAAGAAATTCATGTTGAGATATCATTCTTCTTCATGTCCCTATTTTTTCTTTCTCATGACGTAGCCAAAGTACTTAATAAATTATCTATACTACCTGTTTATTCTGTGCTAATATACAAAAAGGAAAATTTAGAAAAAAGTTTGTCAGGGCTAAACTCAAGACTGAGCCAGTCAATTCTGATGAATTTTTGTTCACATATTAATGATGCACGTGAGAACGTTATAGGCTTGCTTTTATGATTCCAGTATCAAACCCGAAAACTTATTTACAAATGAAAATCGAGGATCGGAAGATTAATAAGCCTGCACGTAAAACGTGGACAGAGAAAAAACATTATGTAAAAAAAAACAGTGCTCCATTTAGTACGTAATACGACCAACAACAATAACAACGAACGATTGTAAGATTCCAGATTTACAACTGCTGAAGTCAGCATGTTTGAATTTGTATTTCTTCAAAAAAACGTGAATACCTAAACAAAACGAAAGAAAGGGCCCGATGGCATGTCAATCGGAAAGGTAGATTTTGCCTAGAATAGATAGAATTAAAAATTATGGGTATTGCGGGTTGCGTTTGTTACGGGTTTTAAGGATTTTCCATTATAATGAAAACTTCAAGAAGCCATAAAAATTCGAAAATTCATTGGCAGATTTGGCCCATCTTCGAACCTGATCGAGATGTAGACGCAAAGTATACCCATAAAAAATTTTGTTGCAATTCGTAAAAAATTATGCCCTGACTTTGTCTACAATGTCCTCATCTTCTCAGAATTACAACAGCATCGAAGCAGCGTAATTGGCTATCTGAGATGTGTGCTGAAGCTGGCACATGGAACATCTATTTTTTTTTATTTATGTCAGTTTTTATGGGAGTTTATGAAATCTCCAGAATTCTTCTATACGCACCCATTTCTCTAGTGCCTGCGTACGTAATTCAGGAATTTTATCGTATGGGTCCGCCCAGACATTACACACCGATATAGGCCACACGTAATACATAGGTACATATATACAACTAGTACCTGACTTAATGTTAGATTCGATATCCTCAATTACGTGGGTACCTTACCTTCGCAGTCATTGATAAAGAAAAAATAGGTAGGTAACTATTTTCAAGTGCATTAATTTTTTCAAAAAAGATTTTATAATTTAGTTGATGGGAAGGGGGTTAATCATTACTGTTTGTAATGATTTCTGACTATAGACATGAGTCGATGTTTAAAAACCTGCTATTTTACTAGGATACCGGATTACCCTATTGTTTCCCCCCCCCTCTTTCGCTAATAACTTTTCATGGACATAGTTCAAAAACTGAATCACTTAAATCGTGTAAAAAATTCCATTTCTCTTCCGGTCAACATTCTTCTACGCATAATACAGCCGCCTTCCAAGAATATAAATAGCCGCAGGACATGAGTTCGTGTCATCAATTTAGGCTGAAAAAAATCAGCATTTAAAATAGTTCATGAGAACGACCGGAGGAGGAGGGGGTGAAAAAATTAAACGAATAAAAATAAAATAACCTGCTTAAAAAAAAAAAAAAAACATTATAATCAACAGCTAAGTGTTTCTGATTTACAGCTTGGTTGGTGAAAGAAAAAAAAAAAAAAAAAAGAAAAAAAAAAGAAAAAAAAGAAAAAAAGAAAAAAAAGAAAAAAAAGAAAAAAAGAAAAAAAAAAAAAAAAGATAAAAAAAAAAAAAAGATAAAAAAGAAAAAAAGAAAAAAAAACATTAACAATTTTGAAAACGATCGTTCGATATTGCGTCATTTGCTGCAGCGAGAGTGCAACGATATATGCATTCTGTTAATCTGCTTGCATATGTTAAGTTTACAATAAATAATATTTTTTCTTTTACTAGCTTAGTCTAAAGATTTTAATTATTACGACAACTATGTCTATTCGATATAAACCGAGTTAAATAGATTTTTTTTTTTACAGTTTACACCTGGAAGTTGGTATCGTGGTGAACACACACACACAGGGCGTTTAGGAATTAAATTGTCGATTGCTGCACGTCTTCAGTCTTATCATAAATTTTTTTTTTTTAAACTATTCGAATTTACGAGCGAAAGTTATGTAGCCTACACGAATTTTGCCGACTTCTTCATAATTTTTTTTTTTTTGCTTTTTGGCCTTCGAAGAGTGGAAAAAATCTCCGGCGCAGCCAACTACGCTAGAAAAGAAGGTTTTCAATAATCATCAAAAATCATTTCTCTTTTATTACATGTTTTTGAAAACTTTTTTCTTCACTTCCCTTTTTAAGTATCTTTATATATATAGACTATTCACACTTACATCTGAGAAGTGATTTTCCAAACCGAAATAAGTTGGTATTGGCCAAAAAAACGTTGGAGCATCGGGTACTTTGACCAAGCGCTACAAACGTGTGTTAATAGAATTATGCTATCATCATTTTCGCACTTTAACTGCTTAAAAATACACAATCTCAAATTCAGCTTTTCAAACCGGTCTAAGTCAGCAGTTATTACATTTCCAAGTCAAGAATCTTTGTCATTATAGTTTTGTTAAAGAGTACCCAATGCCACTATGCAGAAATAATTTACATAGACCTACCTAAATATTTTTAATTCATTTACAGATTCCAGATTCTTCATTTTTTTGAATAACAATATTCTTCAAATTGAAATTTTTTATAATTAGGACTGCAAGTTTTATTTATTTTTTAATTTTATGTTTCTAATTGTACAGTGATTGAAATGGGCCATAAATTGTGACAAAATTTTCCTCATCTTAGGATAGGATATGTATTGCCATAAGTAAAAAAAATCTTCGTCTATTTTCGGTAGAATTATTTGTCATTATAGAAAAAAAATCTTTTAAACTGGCCTAAGTCAGGGTGTTCTTAACTTTGAGAACCTATAGCTCTTAGGGTTAACATGAGATTCAATCAAACATTGTGGGAATCAATGGAGAAAATGTTTCTCTTTTTAATGAAACAACTTTGACTCCGATTCGAATGGTAGATGTTAAGTGAATCAGTTTCTTTTTTTTCATGAAAAAAATCCTTTTTTGACTTATAGTCCGGTTTGGGAAATCACTCCTCATTTCTTTTTACATCTGTCTGGATAATTTTAATTTTGTTTGTTTGTTTGTTTTTTTTATATTGATTTTCATAAACATCTAGGTTTATAGGCATTCAGTATGTTCAGTGTTACCCATATGTACAAAATTTCAGCACTATAGGATGATAATTGAGTCTTCAGCCCTATTAATGGAACTTTTACCGGTGACCGTGGCTAAAACGCTTGACCAATTTTCATTATACCGGATATTAGAGTTCTTATCAGATTCAGAATCAACTATACTTAACAAATTTTGGTTCTGTTGAATGATAATAACGCCTCAGTCTCAATGAGTGGAACTTTTATCAACACCCATAACTAAACCGCTGGACTGATTCTCATCAAACTCCATTCCAGTTTTCATCAGCTAGCAACCGAATTTCAATTCTGTTTAATGATAACTCCGTCTTAACTTTTATAGATGGAACCTATTTTTCCCCTAACCTCTCAACCGATATTCACAAAATTTCAACACTATTGGACTAAAATTACAACCTCTATCGTCTTACGAGATAAATTTCTGATATTACGTATACACGACATATTCATGTATGCATACATACATACATACATACATACATACATACATACATACATACATACATACATACATACATACATACATACATACATACATACATACATACATACATACATACATACATAACATACATACATACATACATACATACATACATACATACATACATACATACATACATACATACATACATACATACATACATACATACATACATACATACATACATACATACATACATACATACATACATACATACATACATACATACATATATACATACATACATACATACATTCATATTACATACATCATATATACATATACAAACAAACGATTGTGCATAATCATATAGGTATATATTTATATATAAGAGGCATATGAATTTCTGATTTTTATGCCAGAAGTCATGATTTTATGTGAAACGGAAAACGATCATAGTCCCAACCCCAATCTCGCTATCTCACACGATCTTGAATAGCTGGTTCGAAAACCTGCTAAAAAAGAGGAAGGAAAAAATAATAATAAACGAGCAAAACTTTGCTTAATATATGCCCTCCCATCTTGGTCGCATCTTTTCTTTTTTTCATTCATAAAATATTGCGGCTGTAAAGAGTCGAAACCGTGAAGAAGTGCTGGATACTCCACCAAAAGAATTTTTTTGAGTGCATTAACTCCGTGGTATCACGAACCGGTTCACAAATCAGCTCTAAAAGATCCGCGTGTGTGTTTTGCGTTATGAAACCCTTGCTGGCCGTTAGAAATGCGACCTCAAGTGCCTCATAGCCATCTGTAGGTTTTTCTTTTGTTGGTACAATATATATTCTTTTTTTTTTTTTTGCCTTTCCTATTACAAAACTTGTAATCAGCATCAAATAATTTAAGTCTGTGTGGTTGTTAGTTTTCGATATTTCTACCACCATATTTTTCTCTTCCACATTCTGCATTTCTACTTTTTTACACTTTTTATTAATTTACGAAGTTGTTGTAGGCTTCTATCGTACCTATAGAGAAAATGCATCAACGAATAACACAGCACGAATTTCGTGTGTCATTTCCGCATGAGATAATCTTCAATGGTACATAAGATCCTGTTCCCAAATAATTTAATAATTGCGGCGTGATAATTTGGATTGGTTTAATACCCTAAATATTCACAGTTGCAAAAGTTTGGGTGAATAACCGTAAAGAGAAATTAGGAGCAAAGCTTCACAGAATAACGAATGTAGTTGTTTCCAATTTATTGGATAGCTATTTTAGGCAGCAAAAAGGTCAACAAGTGCTTCGGACATTCGAGAACTAAAAATAAATGTTCCATATTAGATGTAACCTAAGTGTATATTAATAATTTGGACGTAGACCGCAGAGATACTGGGTTAGTTTTCGTGTTTGGAGTATTATCTATATTATAATGATGACTGCGTTAGTATAAATTTGTTGTCGGATTAAAATATTCATATTAACCAGATGTTTGGATGCTGTCTGAGCCAAACATAACGCGCGTAGTTAATACATTTGATAGATAAATGAGGAGTGGAACTGAATTTATAATCAAGTATAAATGAAGCATTTTTCACGACGAATAGTCAGAATTATTCACCTATCATAGACGATAGAGTAAAAGAGTCTAGATACTTCTTAGAACCGAATGAAATTCTCACTTTTATTACAAAAATATTATGGTATAGTCTGCGGGTACCGATATTATATTACTCATATTTTCTTTTTCTGGCAACAAGGATCTACGAACATAAAGAAGGATGGGTATAAGAATTATTGCTTTATAAACCTATTATCTTTATGGCTAACCTAATATCTGTATTGTGACGAATACATGTAAAAAGCTTGAAGACACAACTAATTCGATTTTGTAATAATTCTAAATCAAGTTTACCAAGAGCAGCGCCTTAGGAACGAAAAATTAAAATACCAGAAATAGTCTACGGTCTCCATTATCTACATGGGAATACATTTTTCGGTTCACCTTTCTACTCGGTGGCAAATTTTAAAGACATAGACTTTGATTCAGTTGAATTACTCATTTTAAGGCCACATACTGTGTCCACTAGCTCCAAATATTACTCCAGTACTGTGTTTTAGTCTTTGCCCTGAACGATGCAAGGTAATGAAATTTTCAATCCATTCTGGCGTAGGTGCAGAGACCTCGTTACTGAATTCTTGTGCTGTCATGAAGTCATTAAATGATACGGAGCAACACCTAACGTATGCAGTTGAAAAACACTGTTCTTTAAGGCGAATGGTTTCGATATTTGACTGACACTAGCAACAATTTTCCATAGTAATTCTGTATTCATGCAAACAGCTAATTAGGTATTTACAAGCATATTATGCAGACTACTGAGCTACTTCAGAATCTATGAACGTATCTTTCTACTGCCTGAATCAATGAAATAATGCTTAAGCTGATGAGCGTTCTTTCTATTTCTCCAACTTATTCTTCAGCAACTATTTCAAAATGAATTACATATAAATGTGAACTGTTTGGCAGGCGAGCCCCAAACTCAGCTCAACACTTTATGGTATATTCCTCAAGGTGAACATACTGACTGCGGTTGTTAATTTAAGGTAACATTTTCCCTTTCGAAAATCGTAATGAGGTTTTGCTATGATTGCTAGTTTCTACCATTTAGCAGTGTTGGGCGAAATTCAGATAGTAACTAACAACAATTACAACTAATTAATTTAACTTTATGAGTAACTAACAACTAATTGTTAGTTACTCGTAGAACTAGTATTCCATTATTAAACTGGTAGCAGTACTCACAAACACCCTAAACAAACACCAACATTTAATTTATTGGTGGAACATTATAGTTGCATGAGCAACTAATAACTAATATTTAGTTGCATATGTCGAATAACAACTAACAACAAAAATATTTGGTTATAGTTGACAAGTAAAAATGACAATAACCACTTAGTTGTAGCAGTCAAATGATAGCTATAACTAGTATTTCATGGTAGTTATGAAACCACTAATAACTGATAAGTAGTTTTAATTACTATAGCTGTCAGATAATAACTAACGCAACTAAAATTCAAATTCATTATTTCGTAGCATTAGCACAATATGAAAAGTTAAAACTATGGGAATTGATGAGGTGTTCCTAGGTGTTTGAATCCCTTAGCCAAGAACAAAAAAATTTGACGTTTAAAAATAACAAATTTTGTCATCTTTGGAGATTTTGTGTTAAGAGGAAGGGTCTAAATAGACCAATGAATATAATATAAATTTGGAACTCACGTTGATTATGATACTTCCTCCAAAAAAGACCTAACCAAAGAAAGTTAAAAAAAAAAAGAAATTTTATTGTTCCACAATACTGACCATGTACGAATATTTTCTCATTCTGAATCAAATGAACCAATAACTAACTTTTTTTTGGGTTACTGAGGGCCGAATCCAAGAACAATAATTAGGTAATTCTCACATTTTTTTTTCATTATCAATTATATCTATTCATAAACATTTATATAGACATAACTTTATTAAGAAAAGTAATTCTTAAGTTATTGTTGATACTTAAGTATGGTTCTTGCATTCGAGCCTAAAGTATAATTATGTAGAATTTAGGTATTAAAATCCTGAACAAAACCCAAAAAAGAAGTAAGTATGTATTGATTTTGAAATTCGCTCGTTTTGCCGTGCTACGTTACTGATTCAGTTTTTGAAAGTGAGAAAGTGAGTTCAACCCCATGCAGTGTTCATGTTTTCAATACCCTCGTCACCCCTCTTTTTCATTTTAAAATTAAATAAAATTGAAGTAAGTATAAAAAGTAATCCAAGATTTCATCAAAATGTTTGAAATGGATGCCCAACAACCTTTTTTTAGAAAATACTGTACTTTGTACCCCAAAAGTCAATGTTGAATTTTGGGGCTAATTTTACCAAAATTTTGGTTGTTAGTTGTTATTTGACAACTTTGTTATGATACTTACAACTAAACCATTAGTTTTTAATTGAACATGCAACTAAATCTCCCAACAAATGTAGTTAGAGTTGTACAGACAACTTCAACTACAACAAATTTAGTTAATTGCATCTTCTACAACTAACAACCAAATTTTAAGAAAATTAATTGTAAATAAAACGTTTTAACAAATTACTTGTAAGTTGATGAATTAGTCAACAGAAAGGTGTATTAATTACATCCATCACTACCTGATAGCTACAACTAACTTGGTTGTGGAACATTGGTAGCAAATATAACCCAGTAGCTAAATTTCAAAACAATGGTTGCAATTTTATAGTTGATACCAATCAGTTATAATTTGAAAGAATAGTAAACTAAAAAATTCGCAAACATTGACCAGTGCTACCATTTAGTTTTTCGAATTACAGTTCGTAAATATTCCAAGTTATTGAATTTCGGTAGATTTGAAATCCTGTTGAAGAACAAATTCAGATCTAGAATAAAATTATTGGGTGAGGGATGAAGACAAAATATGAAAAACTCTTGATTTAAATGGTATCGTAATTATTTAACTCCAACCCAAAAAAGAATGTATGTATTCTATGATTATTTTCAAACAGATGAGGCTATGTTATGTTTTGACATTTTTCAGGAAACAAAAAAGAATGTTTACCTGAAAGTGTAAATTCGGGAAATGAACTAAATTTCGGTATGAAGTAGTTGAAGGGTGTTCGGTAGGGTCTAATTTCAGTGTTAATAAAGAGTGAAACTTGACAGATGGAGTAGACTGATGTAAAATGAAGGGAGATGGAATGAATTGATGATACAGTTTTCACGTTTTGGCAGCAAGTACGTACCATGACATAATATCTTGCTTTTCCTACAAAAAATTTGATTATGAATAATGATACCCTCTGATATACCACAGGTATACAGGTACATTATTAGTAAGTACATGCATAGTTACTTAAATTTACAAAATTATTGAAGCTCCCCCCTCTTCAAAAAAGGAAAAACTTGTCGGTGCCTATGATCGCTGAAATTTTCCTCTACCCTCTGTAATTATAATGATTAGCCTAAGACGATGTGAAGACACGAAAATATAGAAACTGTAAAAAAGATGATACTGTAATGTAGAGTAAGTAGGCGAGAAAAACAAAAATGGAAAGAGATTCGATAGATCGTGGCTGCGTTATAGTCTAATCATTTTTCCTCCAGCAAAATATGCAGCAGTGTGTTGGCCTGTAAATCGCGTGCTTTCAGTTTGTTTAAAGAAAAGCTGCGCGAGAAACTGCGAATACTAAAATTATCGAATAATGTACAGTTTTGGCAACCAAAAAATAAGTTAAGCCTATCTAATGTGAATAAAAATGGCGTGAAGGCTGTGCTTGACCTACAGCCAGTAAACCCTGTTGAAATGCAATTAGACTTAAATAAAAGAGAGAAGTAGGAAAAGAAGAAGAAGAAGAAAAAGGAACAGGAAAGTCGGGTAGCTGTCTTTGTAATAATCATTTGATTAGAAGAAAATAATTAACGCGATGAGATGTTAGATAAATACAATAATACTTAATTAGTTACCTATAAAATGGCGTACCACAGTAAAGACTGCTTGCGCTAATTAGTGTAAGTACATTTTATTTTTTTCTTCAACTTAACACACATATAGGAAAAAGGAGAGGGAAATAGATAATAGAGGGAAGGGCGACAGTAATGGAATGAGAGAGATAGAGAGAGAGAAAGAGAAAAGAGTACGTTCAAAGTTACTTTTTTACGGACTGATAAACAGCACGTAATTGGTAACTATTTGAATTCCAGTGGTTAGAAAAGATATTTAATAAGAAACTGGCAAAATTTGAGGAAAAGAAAATATAATTGTTTTTCCTGCAATTAGTCACGATCCATTATTACCTTCTCTTTTCTTTCAATTTTTCTTCGCATTTTTTTGGTTTTTGGTTTTTTATTTTTCTGCTTGCCTTATCTCGTGATCGAGAGACATTCGACATTGTCCGGAAGCAGAGTTACGTTGTTTTTACGATTATAATGTTTACGAATCTCTGACTTTGAAAATAATTCGCTGTTTACAAAGTAGGCTAAAAGCCTCAGACAATTAATTCCTTTTCTTTTTTTTCAAAACTGACTCTAAAATCGTTGTGGGCTTTCTCTTTCGTTGTCATTAATTAATTTTGCTGATTCGAGTTTGCATTAAGTACCTAGATTTTCGGGGTGTTCTAATTTGGAAAATTATGTATTTATTTAATAAAAAATATTTAGGGATCTTTTTTTTTTTTTTTTTTTTTTTTGCAGCACACCAACTACCTAAGTAAATTTACACCTTAACAACAACAACATACTAATCTGGTGAATGAGAAAAGGCGCTATAGTTACTATACAGGATATAGGGTTGTGTAATACAAAAATAAAAAATGTTCGTTCCAGGCCAATTTTCTATCGTGAGCTGTTATCATTAATTATTAACTGATGGATCGATTGATATGCACGTATTTCTGTTCAATTTTTTTTTTTAAACTTGAGACTGATCTTAATTTTATTGTTTTCTCTCACCCAAAAACCTTTATCCTGCAAATTTCAGCCACATTGTTGGTTGAGGCATCCAGAACATGCAAGCCAGATGAGTGAGAGAGAGGATGGATTCCCCCAACCCGGACTTTTCAGGGGCTTGGCATTTAAAAAATAAAAAATAAAATAAAATTCAGTACATTTTCTTGGTAAAACCACTAAAAAAATTTTTTCACTCACTCCACTCACGAAATTTGCTTTTATAATAATATTAGACCTTTCTCACAGATAAATTCTGGATACCGCATTGAACAAAGATATGATTTTAAATTTTTGCGAATAATTATAAATTTTTTCTCCTCAAATCCAAATTTCCTCTCTACGGCCCTCGTAATATAATATATCTGACAAAAAGAACTCCTCTCCTCCCTGATGCGGTGTTTTGTCATTCTGCAATTTCACTTTGGTTACGGGCCTGTTTCCCCAAACACCAGAAAAAAAAAATTTAAGGGAAAAAATGAAAGTATGACCATAAAATCCAGATAAAAACCTTCTAAAATTTGTTGAAGAGGAAAAAAAAATGTCATTTTTCCTTCCCAAAATAACACTCTGGACCGTCCACTGCTTCCAGACTCGTTCATTAGATGTTACAAAAAAACATTTTTAGATTTTGTCGATATACCTGCATTTATAGCAGACTCGCAAAAGTAGCCCATTTTAAATCAAAAATAAGTATATTTTCATTTAAAATGAAAGAAAATAAAATTATTGAAAAAAAAAATGCATTCCAGGATTTGAGCGGATGGAAAATTCAATGTGTACTACACATTTTATACCTATGGGATAATGAAATTCAGGAAAATAAGTTTGAGAGTGGTTATTCTAAGTGAGAAATCATATACCGATAGCTAAAAAAAGTGTTGAGACCACCAATCCTTCTCCCCTCTCACTCATACGAATACACGATTACATAAAATACATAATTTATTTATATCTATTTGCGGCTACACTGATCTACCACTTCCACCGCTCATTCGTTCATTTCCGTTAACATTCGTTTATCTATCTTAAATGTACTTTGCTTAAATTATGTATCTTCTTCGAAATACACTCGCTTCTTTTCTTGTTTCATCTCCGATCCTCATCCTCTATATGGTAGCATCGCTCGGTAACAATCCTTGCACCTGAAACAATTTTAAAATAATTTAAAATTTTTTTATTGTGAATTTTTTAAGTCAAACTTTTAATATATTTTTTTGTGAATAATTGTGTTTTTTAGTCATTTTTTGTAACTTTATTTTTGTGTTGGGTAACATAGTCCCAACTTATTTTTTCATTTTTTTTCGAGTCATAATTTTTGTCTTCGAAAATTCTTGTTTGAATGCTGTAAAAGTTCAATGAGTTTCGTCGTTTGCTGAATTGGATTTGCCCTGCTTGTGTATAATCCGGCCAAGTGTACAAAAATTCCAAGACTCATCGATTACTTAACTGTTTGAGTGCCCTGCTTGTGTTGCTCAAAAGTTATTAAAATCATTAGTGTCTGCCTCGTTTGTGTACGAACTAATTCGTCGAAGTCATCATATTGGTAATAAATCGCCTTGAGCCATCAGAAATTGATCAGAAACCAACGTAAAAGCTTCAAAAATCATCATCATCAAAATTAACATTCATCATCTCAATCAAAGTTCATCATTTGGCATCAACGTAAACCTCAAAAATTCAATTTAAACACTCACCGAAGTACGTCCTCCACAACCGAAGCGCAGTTCAACCATCAAAGTCCAGAGCATCATCTCAAAAAAATCCTCGAAAACAAACCTGAAAATAAGAAAATCACCAGTTAAAAGGGTATTAAATGAAAATTTCCGCTAAAAACAGGTAATAAAAAATATATTTTTCGTAATTTTTCGCAATTTTTTCTCGTATTTTTCGTGTATTATTTCGTATTTTTGCATTATTTAACCTTTCGGAATCAAAATTTAACTTGTATATTTGAAAATACCATTATTTTCAAATAATTTTGGCCTTTTCAAAATTTATCTAAGTACAAATTTTGGCAAGTTCATTGCAAAATTTTGCAGCCACTTTTGTCTTGGAGTGTACAATTTGTGACGTAAACACAGCTCGTTTCGTTCTTTTGTTCGAACTTGTACATTAACCTTTTGTTAAGTGCAACGAACCTACAAACTCTTATCTTCATCCATTGAATGAATACGTTGGCGCGGTTTTCAATTTCAAACCACCATTTCGTTGCAACTTGTAAATTTTTGCAGTTGCACAATTGTGTCGAAAATACTTTAACGATTTTTTTTTCGAATTTATACTCTACATTTTTTTTTATTATTCGAATACTTTAATTAATTTCAATCTCACAATTCTTAGTTTCGTTTAATTTATTACGCTAATACAAAAATTTTTTTTTAATTTCAAATTTTTTTTTTCTACCATTTACAAATTTTTTTTTTTCTATTGTGAATTATTTTTTTTCTCTTACGTTACCCAAAGAATTATTTTACCTCATTCTTACATTACATCTGGTGCTTAATTATTTCAAATCACCATTAATAATTTTTTTTCCCCTTTTCATTTCGATTTATTTGTTTTGTTAAATCAAAATTTTCCCCTGTTATTCAAAATCTTTAGTTTCTCTTTCCTAACTCCATAGTCTGAAAGTAGCTAACTTCATTTCACCATCACTTTTTCATTTATTTCATTCTTATTAATTATTTCTTCAAATATTGAATTCAATTACGAATCATCTTGGGCTGTATAAATCTTGTTATTTTTTTAATATTTTTTTTTAAAAAGGGAAGTGTCCAATCTCAACTTTAACGTGTGTTGTCTCTTGCCCAGAGTGGACCTACTCGAGAATCACACAAGGACAAATTTAAATACTATCGTCATTAAAATACATTGTTTGGTTAACACAGGGATGGCAATCCTTTTCTTGCGGCATTTGCTGGGGATTGATATCCGTAAAAAAAGGTGTATTTGTAAACCCTATTCACGTTGGATCTATGTACGTCAACGTCTGCAATTCTAATGCAGAATTTTCCACTATTCACTTAAAAGAAGTATATTATGATCCTGATTTAAGCCTTGATATTTGGTCAGGCGCTAAAATCATGGAGTCTGGAATCTTCAAAATAATAACAGACACTGATCACGCAGACATCATAAATAAACAAACTGGTGAAGTCACAATAACCGCTCCAAAGAGAGGTTCCATGTACTACATAGATTATGAGATAGTGGAAGAAGAAGAAGAACATAAAGTCTATCAAGAGCTTATGTGTATGCCTGTCCCTAGTACGACATTAGAACAGGAAGATCATATAGATGATCAAAATCAAAATTTTGAAGAACAAATTGAGGCAGAAACTAGTAATCCACAAGGAGAGCAGGAAAACATTGACCAATCTCAAAATTTACAAGATACTGCAGTGGAAGCAGTCAACCAGGAGATTTATTCCGAATCAGAGGACAATTTAAATGGAGAGAGTGTCGGAATAAATAGAAAGCACAAACAAAATATTAGTAAAACTAAAATACTTTGGCATAGAAGATTAGGTCATCTAAGTGGCAAAAGCCTTAAAGCCTTATCTAAAGTAGTCATAGGTATGCCCCAAACTTTGGTCTTTAAGGATGATGACTTTGCCACAGGCGAAATATGCATAGAAGCTAAATCTACCCGACTTGGTCATCATGGTGTGAGAACTAGACCAACTAGAAGAATGGAAGTAATCTCATCAGACATCATGGGACCCTTTCAAGAAGCTTACAACGGAGAAAAATTTATTATAACATTTATTGACCACTAATCAAAATATACTCTTGCATTTCCTATATTAAGAAAATCACAGGCCTTTGATAAGTTTAAAGAGTACTATTTATCATTCAATACTAAGTTCCCAAATGATCCCATCTCCCTATTAAGAACTAATCAAGCAAAGGAATATTCCAATTCTAAGATGACACAATTCTGCTCCGAAAAGGGAATAACTTTAGATGATGGTGTGGCATATACCCCCGAACTAAATGCTATAGCCAAAAGGCAAAATAGAACCCTACTTGAAAGAGTTAGAGCTATATTATACGACGCAAAAATTGATTTCAAATTATGGTCCACAATTGTACTAGCTGCCACCCACATCATCAATAGAAGTCCGACCCGCGTCAATTTAGGAAACATTACTCCATATGAAAAATTATACGGGACTAAACCCGACATATCCCATCTTCGTGTCTTTGGTGCTATTGCCTATAAACATGTTCCAATTGAACAAAGACAGCAATCAGCAGTCAAAGCCAAGAAGAATGAAGAGGAGCATCTCGACCCAAAGTTCCTACCCCGAGCCATAAAAACTATTCTAATCAGATTTTTGAATGTAGGTTATCAGGTATTGGACCCTGTAAAAATGAAATCCTACAAATCCTGTGATGTTAAATTTGATGAGACGAAAACATTAGCCAATTTTACCTGTAGACCAGAGGAATTACAAGTGAAACCATTAGAAGAGGAAATTGAGGCAATCTATAGGGTCAATGTACTAAAACAAGCCTCACTAGAAGACTCACAATTTATAGAAGATTGTATGCCAGTAAGCTTTAGTGATATATATCAAAATCCTTTCAAGAAAGAGCGGCTAAAGGCTATCAATGATGAGCTGCAATCAATGTCAGATCTTAATGTGTGGAAAATAGTAGATCGCCCACCCAACATCAAACATATTGATACACGTTGGATATTCACGGCCAAAGGCAATGAAAGAGGAATAATGTGCCCCAAAGCTAGACTCGTAGCTAAAGGTTTTATGGATCGATCCGAATACATCATGACAGAAACCTATGCACCTGTTGTGCAACTCTGGTTAATTAGGTGGATCTTATCCGTAACCAATCTATTAAACTTACAACTAGTTCAATATGATGTCAAAACAGCCTATCTTAATTCCAAAATAAAAAATGACATCTTTCTAAATTTTCCCCTAGGTTGTAATGTCGATAAAACAAAATTATTAAAACTCGAAAAATCCATCTATGGTTTAAAAACATCAAGTAAAAATTGGATTGAGTTACTGGATACTCATCTTTCAACATCCAATTTTACTAAATCCAAAATCGACAGATGCGTCTATATATGTAAAGATGAATCAGATGACATTGCCTTCATGATAATTTACGTGGATGACATCCTACTAGCAACCAACCGTCCTGAGTGGATTGATGAAATAACCACCCACTTTGAAACCTGTTTCACAATGAAAGTCATAAACAATCCATCTCACTTTGTAGGTTTTGAAATAGAAAGAAATTGTGAATCACAAATTATAAAGCTCACACAAAAACAACAGATCCAAAAGATTCTCCAAAAATTTAAATTATGTGATTCCAACGCTTCCAAACCGCCTATGGGGACAGGCTTAAAGTTGAGCAAATCTGACGGAACCGATAACAAAGAATATAGATCAATGATTGGCGCACTATTATATGTATCTAGAGGCTCAAGGCCAGATATATCCTTCTCTGTTAATTACCTGTCAAGATTCCAAAATTGTTCTGATGACACCAAAAAGAACCATGTACGTCGTATCATCCGATACCTAAAATCCACTATTGATCTTGCACTAGTTTATAGATCTAATTCTGAAGGCATATCTGCCTATGTCGATGCATCCTATGCCCCTGACATTGATGATCAACCTATAAATTTAACAGAATTAGAAAAAGGAAAATCTATAACTAGTTACTTAATTACCATGTATGGTGACCTTGTAAATTGGGGCGTTCATCCCCAAAACATTCATGCTTCATCGTCCACAGCAGCTGAATTAATAGCTCTTCACGATTCTTTTGAGGATATTGAACTTGCTTGGCTCCTCAACCGTGAATTCTTCTCAATTGACACTCCTGTAACAGTATACAAAGACAATATTTCTGTCATACATGTAATTTCTGGAGGAGGTCAAAAACGTCTTCGAGCTCTCATGATTAAATGTTATGGACTTGCCCAAGCCTATAACGATAAAATCTTCACTTTCAAACAAATAGCTAATGAAGACCAATTAGCTGACTTACTCACAAAAGCCTTATCCAGTAAGCAGCACATTTTTCTAACCCATAAAATCCTGGAATCCCCAAATCTTGATCCGAAACATGTCATATCCAATTTCAGATCCACACCTGTAATACAATAAAAAATTTCACTTTAATAATTTAAAAAGTTCCATTTCGAATAAATTTATCTTACCTATACTTACCTTTGTTTATTGCATGCTATTTACCTTATTACCTAAAAAAAAAAAAAAAAAAAAAAATGCATGTTACTATTTTTAATCTACCTTATATATATATTAAATACTCAAAATATGTACTTACCATACTCGTCAAATTTAGTTACCATTTTTATTCTTTATATATACACAATTTCACCATTTTTTTTTACACATTTTTTTTCCAATTCATGTTAATTTTTTTCTATGTAATAATGTAATTAAATGTAAAAAACTCATAAATTTTAAAACACTTTTGTAACACCCGCAGTCGTGATCGGTTCAAAAGATTGTAGGGGGGTGTTGAGACCACCAATCCTTCTCCCCTCTCACTCATACAAACACACGATTACATAAAATACGTAATTTATTTACATCTATTCGCGGCTACACTGATCTACCACTTCCGCCGCTCATTCGTTCATTTCCGTTAACATTCGTTTATCTATCTTAAATTTACTTAACTTAAATTATGTATCTTCTTCGAAATACACTCGCTTCTTGGACGGAACTTCGCTTAAATCTTCTTTTCTTGTTTCATCTCCGTTCCTCATCCTCTATAAAAAGTAATAACTACTATTCATCAACAAATATCGATATATATTGATACATATAATATATGAACATCCATAGTGATTCTCACCATATTCCTCACTTCTTACACAAATTCATATATTATGTATATCGATATACTTTACATCACCAAATTCGTTTTTAAACAAGTTTGGAGCTGTGTTTTCATTGGTCGACGCAGGCACCTTCTAAATTGCTATTGATTAAAGCACCTTGTTTTTCTTTTCCGAATACACGACCATATTATAGTGAAAATAGAAATGTGTACCACATCAAAAATTTGTTCAATATTCGTTATTGGTTTCCTCGATTTATATGGTTCCACCTTATCTTTATGTGCAAATTAAAAAAAGTAATTTGCTAATCAAGGGTAATTTTTATTTTCTTTTTATCCTCGTGAAGCACGATGAAAAGAAAAACAAAAAAAAAAAGAGAAGAAAGAAAGAAAAAACATTTTCTCATATACATTTATATACATATAGGTAGGTACGAAATTCATTCACTGCAAAAACAAGGAGGTAAATGCGAGTGCATATGGAGTAAAAAGTTAGAAAATTGTTTTAATCTGATAATGAGGAAACGCGCAGCGAACTATTTCCTGAAGTTATGCTCTACATATGTAATTTGAAGCTCGGCGTGGCTGCAGTTGGCCATCAAATCTTACTTTTTTTTTTTTTCTTTCATACACATTCATAATTTTCGCTTCGACGAGTTTTCGTTGGGTGCCTCCATGTAAATGATACAGTGGAGCTTGGATGCGTAACGAATGGAGATGTAATTTTTCGTCCAGTGAGTGTTCTAAACTCTTTCGACTTTTGACTTAAAACCTACGTCTTTTTCCTTCATTTTTTCGATACTCGGTAGGCATATTATAAATATTGTACAGGGTGAAATTTTTGTTCTTACGTTATTCTTGTTATTAACGAAAGACCTTACAGAATAAATAGGGTTCACCTTAAGCAGATAACCTCATGAGTGGCTTCATTCGATATCACTGAGAACAGATGTACCTATAGGCCTATATCTACGTTTGGTCCTATTTTCAGCATTAGTAAAAATTGAATATTTTGCTATTCCGAATACATATTGTATTAAAATTCAACTTTGTCGATATTTATAGTACTTATCGACAAAATTGAAAGGTACTCAATTTTATTATTCTCTTCAAATGTGGGTTGAAGTGAATCTTCAAAATAACATACTGGAAGTATTTGCACATACTTATCCCTCTTGCTACTGCGGCACCATGCGGTAAATATGCTTCTAAATACATTTTTTGATTCGAGTAATATCGATTTTATCACAAACATAATTCTAAAGAAAAAAAATATTCAGCATTAAATATTTTGTAAATAAAGTATATTCACGTAAAATACCATTATCAGCTATAAAATATGGATGAAAAATTCTTCTTTTTGTGTGGAGCACTGATTGTAACATGTCATTGCTCCAAGGAATTATATTGTTGATAAAATTAATTTTATTAATCCGTATTCACATAATTTAATTAACAAAAATACCTATTAAACTAAATTTAATAAATAAAATAAAATAAACATAATTATATATATATCAAAAAAAAAACTATATGGAAAAGTTCTGTTTAGTTAAAAACGAAAAATCTTGGTTATAAAAAAAATTGTATTTTCAGCTTCTAATGTATTTTTAAATGAAAAAAAAAAAAAAAAAATTAAAAATGGTTCGTTTTGGTCTGTTAAAAGCGGTGAAAAAAACGAAAAAAATTTTAGGTTGCCTAAAAAATTATTTTTGATTCACTCAATAAATTTGTTCGTAATTACTCTTTCTATTATAATTGATATAATCTGTGGTTAATTCTGCAAATTTTTGAACATTGTCCAAATAAAATATTAATTTATTGATTGTTATTATTATGATTTGGTTAGGAATTTCATCAGTTTTAATATTAATAGGTGGAATGGTTCATGAGTAAATTACTTCTATTGATGATACAATTGTTATGATTTGAGTGTTAAATGAAATAATGATTTTGTTGTATATAGTGTTATAAACAATTAGGTACGGAATATTTTTTAATTAGCCTAGATTGTGGTACAATAAGGGCGAGTTGCATAAACTCGGTTGAACCTTGATCAACAGTTAAACCACAGTTTTAGACAAACATGTGATTTAACTGATGACTTAGTTATTCATACAACTGTGGCCTTAAGTATTAAAGGAGATTTGGGTGAATCAAGTTTCTTTATAACCATCCTGAAAAAATTAATAGAATTAACCTAAATGATGAGGTTCCTAATTCATTAAAAATGATTCTGAATTTCGAGGATTATTGTACGAGTATAACGTCTAGAGTAGCAGTGAGTAATTCAAAATTTTGAGAAATTAGATGTTATGCAGTCGAAAAAATTAAATTCAAGACGTTTCTTCTAAAATTTACTTCAATTACCATTCTTGTATTATTATAAAATTTTTCAAGGTTTTTCATAGTTATTTTTACGGAAATTAATATGCCTACGTATTAATATTTTTTAAAGAGCAAAATATTTAAATTATTATTGCAACATACATGCGTTAGCCATTTGTGTGTGAATAACTGAACAACCTTATTTAAAGTTATAAAAAATATATTGCCCAAATTATATCGAGTTAGGAAAGAATTACAATAAAATCTCCTCGAATAATTTTCTCAAACAAAACAATATAATAAGAGGTGATGTTGAAGAAATTTATTAGGATCATACTATAGGATTCTAATTAAAACGTAACAAACAGAGGTTCCGTCGTCATCTAAATTATAAAATTGAAGTTTTTTTTTTTTTATCGCAGCATCACGCCTCTCCTACAGAACAAATATTCGCAAAATGTTAACCTCATGTAGGTGCCTATCCGCAAATGGTTCCTGCTACATTAACGTATTTCGAAAGCTCTATTCTGAGAGATGTAGTAATTGAGTTCGAAAAGTTTCAGTTCGGAAGTGCTGTTCTTTTCGACATTATTTATTTGCCCAATGCTTTCTAGCAATATATCTTTGCGTGAGAAAATTTTCGTTTGTTTACGTTGGAAAATTTTTACACTGTTTTAAAACGTACCCCAATACAGTGAAGTTAAAAATTTTTAATTTCAATGTTAAAAAACAGAATGAAAAAAAAATGCCAGCGCAGCAATACTTCGTTAGAAAATCAAGTTGCCAATTTTCATCTATAATTCAAAAAAAAAAATTTTAATTCCGATTACTTGAGAAAATTGTAAAATAATTATGATAATAATCGAAGTTCGTATCGATAGTTATTGATACTTGACAAAGATACCGATATTTCATTGCTAGTCTCAGGCAAAGAAATTGTAAAAAACTATCGACAGGTTATCCATATCTTTAATAAAAATATTAATCTGTCAGTGTTTTATCGGTAAAAAATGATTTTTTAGAAACTTTTTGTTTTCCAGTTTTCTCAAAAACTATCGAATAGATAAGCACTAAACTTCTCTCAGACCGGTTCCCATATGATAACTGTAGGACGCGCAGGCGTACAACTACAAACTATGATCTCGTGTGTATGTCGCACTGGCAGTAATAAAATTAGATTCGAGTGGTGAGCTACAACCTGTCTACCAAAAGATTGTTTATTCCCACATTTGTGGGAACTGGCCACACAACTGATTGGCACGTGTGAAGCACACCCGTCCACCACCGATTCGAAGTCACCACAATAACTACCTTTTGTAAAAATTTGAGCCCTATCTGCTCAGTAGTTTTCTCATCACCGTGAACACAAAATTTTTTTCAGCAATTTTTCTTTTCCAGTTTTCTCAGAAACTACTGAACTAATAGGCACCAAACTTCTACCAGACTTGCTCCAACATTAGGAAAATCTATAGTAAAAATTTCAGTCCGATTTTTTTGTAATTTTTTCAGAATTCCGGAAAAATGACTTTTCCAGAAATTTTTTGTTTTCCAATTTTGTCAGAAACTAATTAACCGATAGGCACCAAAATTATTTCAGACCAGCTCCAATATAAGCACTGTCTCTGTGAAAATTCCAGCTCTATCCATCTTGTAGTTTTTTCAAAACCATGAACACAAAATTTTAAGCAGTATGTACATATATGCCTAATATATACATTAAAAAAATTAGGTCAAAATGAGAAAATGGTACCAATTGTTTTCTTTTCTCATGAAACGGATAATTTTCATCAGCCCAATCTATACCCCTTTTGTGAGGTCAATTTTATTACCCCGTTTTGCAAACAAACTTAGTAAAATGATACGTCTGGCAATTCGATATATTTTATCAATGACGAAGTATGTCGCTCTTTCAACGTCTCTAGGTCAAAATTTTTAGTTGCTGCTGGCTACATAAACTTTTCCCTCTAATTCAGAAGTGCATTAAGCATTGTGGAATACCTTGTCGTGAGAAAGTATTCTCACTAGAAGGTAAATTCAACAGAATTTAAGCGTGTTCAGCCACTTCATAAGTAACATATGGATAAGCCAAAACCAAGGCAAACACTGGCGATTTTAGCGCTGGTTTGGACGGTTTTTATACTGGCTTAATTATACACACACAAACACACATATGTAAGAAATACGTGCATAAGTGAGAACAGCCAGGTTGCGTCATCTCTTATGGTGATAAGAGATGGATGGCTGGTTTGTGTACGGATTGTGACATCATCCTATTGTCGAAATGTGTCTCAATTTGGTACTCGTACATTACCTGCATGTACTTGCAGGTAATTACGATCCAACGTAATTTATTTGTGTTTTACATCACGAGGACGATTATTTGCCAGCCCTTTGGGGCGGCGACTGTTGTCGAGGGGTCTGAGCCCCTATTCCTCATACAAGTGAGTCCCCACAAGCATGTTGAAAACATTTTTTATTCCCTCGATCATTATAATTCATTTTCGAATCTGTTTTTTCGCATATAGAATATTCGTATCCAACTCTTGCTTGTGTATATACACACAGTTATATACATATATGTTGTAAATGTAATAATTAATTGCTTCGTTCAACGTTTTGAATGAAATCTACCGTACATGACGAGCTCTCAAATTTCCACATACTGAGAAGCATTCTATCGTAACTAATGCTGCAAAACAATTCGTTGAGATTCCAAAATAATTTTCTGTTCGACACGTCAAGTTTAATGAAACTACTTTTTTTTTTGTTGTTCTTTCTTTCTTTCTGAAAACTCTTTAATTTGTAGAAAAAAAAAAAAAAGAAGAGGAAAAGAAACGCGCATTCCAGTTAGTCACCTAACTGATTAGTGTAACTTTCTTCGGACGACATCAAAAATACTGGTCAAGGTTTCGTTTTGTGTTCACCATCCACACGCATTCTTTAGGAGAGACAACATATTTTCCAATATGACGCAGGTCATCCGGCCTATTTTTTAACGGTCTGCTCATAAAAACACGTTTTCATGGGCACCATCATTATAGGATACGCAGAGAACGCTTGGTTATTAAATACAATAGCACACTGAAGCATTCTGATTATTAATTTATTTTACTTAGTTACCTACCTGTGCACCAAAGTCAAAAAAAAAAACATTAGTAATTCCTCATCACCAAGGTTGGCAAAATATCCATTCATAAATTGAAAAAGGAGCGTTAAACGTATAATGAAAATAAATGCAAAAATATGCATTTATCTGTTATTTCAAGGAAAAACATCAAAACACCAAGTTATTAAATTTTTAGTGATTTGGAGTTTATTTCACATAATTACATATTTGTAAATTTGCCAATTTTACTTTCACAGTCTGATCTGAAATTAGTTATTTGTGATAGGTAAAAGTGCAAAAAGTAGGTGATTTCGATACGATTAACAATTTCTTACTTTTTGGGGCACCTATTCCGCTTGCAAACTAACGAAAAAAATGAATTTAAGAGAAAAGTTTTTAAATGACATCTACGTAAACAATTAGAAAAACAGAAAACTTTCCATTAATTTGCATTTTTCTGTTAGTTTATTTTCAAACAGCTAAAAATGATGAAAAAATTGTGTGAAAAATATATTAATAAATTTTTTCCTTTTTCATTAATTTCAACTCCAGCTTTCTAATTCAAATAGTGGCTGAGGAATCTTTAAGTTGAAGTGAATAGGTACATTTCAAAATTAAATTATGTTCAGCTTCATTTAAAATTGGATGTACACAAAAATGTATGTTCTGATTTAAATTTAAAATTCGCAAAGACCACGGTGCGCATGTGAGGCCAAAACAGTGATATTAATTTCAGAAAAAGGGCAACTGTACATACGTAAAATCTTATCTTTTCACATAGTTTTGAAATCACTCGTTTTTCATGCAGTCAAAATGCATGAAAATGCAAAATTTTTGGTTGGATGTTGCAAAAAAAAAGGATTTTGCGAATGCTTAAATGCTCCTTTCTTGGATTGTATATATCATTGTCTTGGCTGCACATTCCAAAGTAGTTTTTAAATTAATATAATTTACATTTTTATCTACATCGCATTTTAATTGAAGTGTATAACATAAATTTCAATTTTGAAAAGAAACTTTTTTCTTAAACTCAATGATTTCTCGGCCGCTATTTAAGCTAGAAAGCCTGGGTTTGAATTAATGGAAAGCTTGTAAAATTTACTAATATATTAGCATTTATACATGTCTTCGTCAGGCCATTGAGTGTGAAGATCAAAATGTTTTAAAACTGAAATGAAAATAGAACACTAATACAACAGAGTTTATAAGTGCAAAGTAAATATGAATACATTATGTTCATCCATAATTACAAAACTGCTCAGCAGATCATGCCGAAATTTGAAAAATTTATTCAGAAAAAGTATCGTCAAATTTGAACTTAGCATTTTGAAAAATATTAGAAATGATCCACCTCCCAATGAAATGTAAAAAATCAAAACTGGTCCCTTTTTTGAGCCCCTTTGGATCAAATAATGGGCCAAATGAAAAAATTAACGTCTAATTTTAACTTAAAGCTCCAAATAATACTATAAAACATGTAGGTATTACTAAATAAAATGAGAAAAGTCGAAATTGGGCCACTGTTTGAGTCCCTTAGGGCCTAAAAATAGCTCGAATGAAAAAATTAACAAAAAAAGGCGTGAGTTCTGCTGGGTCATTCGTATGAAGGATTGATGCGTAAATATGAAATAGTGAGATTATGGGTGTGCGTAACATGTTGCACATGCTCACAACTACACAAATACATGTCATATAACACACACCAATGAGAGTTACAATTGTAAGAGTTACAATTACACAAATCTGACAATTGCAAACAGGCTTTTAGCCTATATGTTTTGCCCATTTCACATTTTTAGGAATTCAAACAAATTTATATGAATGTGATACTCGGGTACCCACATACCAATTTGCAACCTTCTAGCTCAATGGGAAGTACACAAAATAAATCTGTAAACCTTTATAGTAGCCATTAATAATAGCCAAGAGGAGTGGGTTTCTGGCCCATATCTGCGGCCCCTTTCACAGTTTTGGGATTTATAAAAAATACTATCTCAATGCGATACTCAAGCACCCTCATACCAATTTTTGGCGTTCTAGCTTAATGTAAAGTATGAAAAAAAAATGCAAAAGGAGACCCGGATGGAAATCTGGACATTTTTGAATTTTATATAGGTCTAGGTACCTTCTTAACAGCCCCGTCTAGAAAATTTTTCTACATAACTTTTTAATAATCCTTAGCTGTTTGAACGTAAACAAACAAAAATTAAAGGAAAGTTCTCCATTTTTGTAATTATTTTGATATTTTATAAGAACTTTTTTCCTTGATGCAGTTTTTGTTATTGTTTTTTATTAGGGGGGATCCAAAAAATAGTGTGTGACACTCATGGAAAGCCAGGGTAATCCCTCATTTTCACAAATTAAAAATCACAGCAATCATTTTCATGACAAGAAAAATTTCCCAAAAATAAAATTCCAAGACATCTATTTTCAAGACATCCATTTTCACAAATGAACATTCCTATCAGCAAGTTTCAAAATTTTTTTCTTTAGTAGGTGGTAGGTGAGGTAGATGGTTTTTTATTTTTTAATTATTCATATGAATTTTCGCAATTAGATTTCGTAAAAATAGTTATTGGGTAGTTTGATTTTTGGGTGATTTTTATATTGTAGAAATTGATGTCGTGATTTATGATTTGTGAAAATGAATGGATATCGAAGTAAGTGATTGATACTCAAATGAATTATTGTCTCAGTCACCTAAGGCTTGTGTTGCGAAAATTACACATGTAATGAAATCACCTGTACAGTCTTAATTTTTGCAATTTTATCACAAATAACTATTTTATAATAGAAAAATAGACATTTTCGTCAGTCTGTAACATGCAAAAAGAAGCCATTAGTTTCAAAATGGTGTAAAAAGTATAAATTTATACGAGCGCATGTGCATGTTCATTCACTTTTTGCACTGTTATCTTGGGTAGGTATGCTCAATTTTGATTCGGTGTAGGTACATTTCGAAGTATATATAGGGTCGTAGCAAAAGCCTTTTTTTTGTAAGATGAAGAAGAAAAATGAAAATTTCCAAATGAAATTTTTAGAATTTCCTACAGCTGAAAAAAAAGTAAAAGTCATCAACTGGCACGATGTTCCAACAAATAGGTACATAGTTAACGGCCAATTTTTCAAAATTTCAAAATTTCGTGAAAAAAAGGTCATCAAATTTCATGATTTTCCATCTACATATGAAATTAGTCAATTTTTCCAAATGTAAAAAATATATTGTTAGAGTTATCTACGTCCCAGACTATTTTATTTTTGTATATCTCTAACCCTCACCTCTCTTTCATTCCTTCCTTTAAAGAATTTTTTTGGTAGATGTTATGAAAAATAGCGTGGGACAACTTGCGTAAGTAGTGGATAATTTTTAATTGTGTGATTTGCATCACTTGCCGTTGCAGAGATGTTGCTGCAACCATCCCTACTTTCTGCTTTTCGTCACCTTAGAATGATACTAACTTAAGTCCAAAAATGCTATTTTGGCATTATGAATATCAAAATTCTCATTGTGCTGTCCTCTATCATTTTATAAAGCTATCTCAAGTCCATACTGCTTAGAAATTGAAATAAACACCAAATGCATACTATCGTAATACTATGTCAGGGTGTGAAAGAATTTGTTGTTGCAAAGGAATCTTAACTCCACTTTTTTCTGATTTATTTGTTCAGAACTTTCTCAAGTTCAAGTTGAGCTACTTTATTTTCTGAGATAAAAGAATTAATTTGTGCCGAGGTAAACTCCAATTTTTTTGATAAATTTATTACTATAAAACTATCTCAAGACCAAGATAACCTAATTTAGCACTAACATTTTCATTCAATGCGCAGTACAAAGGTAGCTTGTGTTGGACTTAAAATACCTCTGGAAGATAATTTTGTTCAATAATATATCACAAGTCCCCTAATTTGGAGGAAAATAATAGAATTTAAATTTTTTTATGGAGAATGTTTTTTATTGGTTTCTCCTATTATACTCTAATTTGTTCCACATTCCATGGCAATAACTGAAAAATATCAACATTCTGAACTTATTTTTTACTCTCCTGAAAAATAGCATTTTTGGACTTAGGATAGTTTCATTCTAGGGTGACTTCTTGTGTCACAAGTGATTCTGGCAATTCATAGATATTGTCAGTATTGTAGAAGCTGAAATTATTCTTTATACATCAATTGACGAAAAATGTCAGCTCAGAAAGACTGAATTTATATGTAGGTATAGATCAAATATATACTCATCTTTATCTAATTCTTCTGAATGAGAATATCTATATTCTCAATAGTGTCAGATGACAGAAAAGCCTATGCTTCCTAAACTGTTAAACTGAATCGTTGAAAAATTTGGTATCAATTTTGTTCCGTCGTATTTAGGCAGACGAACATATTTGCTGACCTAAATACTCCGCAACAATTAACAGCGAATATTTTTTCTAAATATTCACTGTTACCTCCAACCAGTAACCCAATTAATAGAGCTAACAGTTATGCAGACGTACAACTAATCAGCTTATCTGTCAACACTATTTGGGAATATACTTTAGGTACTTTTGGCAAACATAAACACTTTAGGCTCAAAAAGAAGTTACCTAGTAAATCAATTTACACTGGGACTTCACTTGCCTTTCTACAAAGTATCTGAGTAGTTCTACAACTTCCAAACTCTTTGATGGCGTTCCGATACGCCACAAGTTAGATGTCCACCTTAGGTAGAAGTGTGACACCTGTAGATGTAGTATTATTATATAAGAACTAAGTATAAGTATTTACGAGTTACAACATAATCGTTGAAAGTGTATTGTGACATATTCATTTTGAATTAAATATTGTTTGTTGAATATTGTATCTCATTTTGTGTCTTTATAATCCAGGATAAAGTCACAACAATTTTTTTTTTTTTTTTTTTTTTTCATTTAGGAATTTTTATTTATTTTTTTGTTTCTACTTTCTTCTCATTCTTCACTTTCTATGAAGAAAATGATAATTAGATGTATGAATAGGTAATATGTGCTGATGTTGAAATGTACAAAAATGTGCAGTAACGTCAAAATATTATGCAAAATAAAACTTGCATCATTGTGTATCAAGGAAATCGCAATTTTCCTAGATATTTGATAAGATCTTATGCGTTCATCCCTAAACGAAATATTATATTCGGAAAATTGTCTAACAAAGGGTTAGAAAATACTGCTGGATCAGTTGTGTTAATATTAACTCGCAATATCCATGAAATTATTATTAAAATACATATTTTCTCGATCGTAACCTGCCTTCAAACTCATCTCTGGAAAATCATTTAGGCGCCATCGTTTAAATACATACTATGAAAGTGCGTGTTTCCCTTGTTGCCCCTTCTCAAAAAGAATTCTTCGAGCGCACCGAAGTGTTTTTTCTTCTGTGACCATTTTCTCTGGCGTATTTGTCGATCGTAAAAAAAATTCTTTTAGCCTGACCAAAGTTATCCTTTGACGATAATCTTCGGGAAGATAATTATGTCCGCAAATTATTCGAATACCTTCGTGCTTTTACTGTTGCTACTTCTGCTGCAAAAAATGTAGCTGCAGGTTATTTGTCGTGGCGATCTCTCTCGATTGATTTAAAAAAGAAAAAAAAAGAAAATTATTTTTTTATATTTTATTTTTAACTAAAAATCTTACTCGGAGTATTATATAGTAAGTATATAAATATGTATAATTGAGCGTGAGGAATGTCGTAAAACGAATTGAATTTAATACGTGAAACGGAAGTTCGTTTAGAAATATTTAAAGATTTACGCATAATTTGGACTTCGTCGTTTTGGAAATTTGCTATTTTCTACCCTGCATTGTGGGAAGAGAAAAAACTGCTAACGTGCTACACTGTGAGATTAAAAAAATGAAGTTCGTTAATAATTTCTTATCTTCTCTATAATATAAATGAGTAGAGCCGATTTTTGTGGCCGTTTCACCGCAAAACTGACCGATAAATTTTTTCCATATTTTGAAGGTGAATATATTCTAAGCTCCAAATGGTTAATAAAAAAAAAAAAGTATTTCAAAAGTTGCCTTTTTGAGATAAAATTTAACTTTAAAATTTTGCTAACGTCATGAAACTTAATCGACGTTTGCGGTGGTATAGTCCAGTCAGAAATGTTTTTACCGATTAGGATGACTATATTTTATTTTTTTTCGGGGGGGGGGAGGGAAGAAATGAAAACACAACTGTACTCTATGACATAAACTGATCCTCTTTTTGCAAGTTTTTATTCATTTAAAGATTATTTTATAGTCTATGAAAATGACCATCATATCGGCGAGTGAATTTTTCTATCGTACGTGGTGTTTTCCACATTTATCAATAAAAATGAATATATTTTGCTAACGCAATTGGAACTCATAAAAACTTTTTTTTTTTATTCTTCATTTTATCTTATAATATAATGTATTGGTTAAAAATTTTACGTTGTGTAGTTATGGTATGCGCGTATGTTAAATTCTTCGGATTTTAAGACCACAAAACGTGCGAATAAATTTAATTTATATGTATATATGTATATTCGGCAAGTATCCAATGACCGTACTGCCATAAGTATCCAGTCGGCTTTTTCGTAAGTACAGAACGAATGAAATTTGCGAGGAATATTCTCGATATGGCTGAAGTTTTGAAAGATACGAAATTCGCAGTGTACAGTCGTGTGTAACTGACTTTCGACACATTCCAGTCTGTTGTGCGAAGAATTTTTGTGCCATTTTTCGCTTATGTTCACGAATGTACAATACAGTGAGGGCCTACCTACCAACGAAAAATGGTAAAATTTATTGAAATCCTAACAGAATAAATTATGAGTTTTTTTTTTTCCAATTTTTTTTTTTCATAGGATAGATGTACCGGTTTGTGACACATTAAGATAATTTCACACTTTACACATTGTTTCCAGAATGAATTTCCATTAGATTTTTTAAAGTCGTTGTTTTTATTATAATATCATCCTTCTATTTGTGAATATATGTCTTTGTTTAGTCCCATATTGAACCATTATTTAATTATATTATTTTGTTTCCAAAATGACCATATGTACCTATTTGTAATACCCATGTACCAGTTTCTTTGACATTTTCTACCAGTTTGTGACATCCACTAAACCCTATTACTGAGACACTTTGTACTAGTTTGTGACAGCAAATGAATTCAATCAAATTTTGAATTAAAGAGATGAACAGGCTATAGGTATCGTAGGCTCCGCCCACGATCTCATGCGCGCCTGGCGGGCAAGCTGGGAACTCGTCTACTGAAGAAATGTAGGTAGACGAGTTACTGGGCTGAGGAGGTCGCCAACATTCGTCGTTGCGCGACAGGAGTGAACAGAGGTGCGTGAAAGGAGTGTGACGATGATATTTTTATAGTCCCTTGGATGTAAAACCAATCTATTATATAAGTACCAAAACCCGTAGTGCCTCTGCCACTACATGGTAGCAAGAGCATTGGGAGTTTTTATACACAAATCAGATCCTTTCTTACAGAATCTTATCCTAATTAGAAACTCTAAAATTAAAACTCTAATGACTTTTAATTTTTCCTGGTGCAAAATGGAAACAGATCCTTGAATAGAATCTGTCCTCGACTTTGCCTACTACGCTTCCACTCGCAAACAGAATTGATACCTATCATAGGAATTAATTTTGCGGTACTTTTTTCAAAACTATAAATTAGCTTCTAAGCAATTAAATAAAATAATACGTTTTTTTTATCTTCAAAAAAAAAAAAAAAAAGTACCTTTAGCCAAAAATCTGAACTAATAGCTCACGACTAGAAGCGGTAAAGTGATCCTAGAAATGATTACGTTCCATTCCAAATAATAAAAAGAACGAACTTAATAAAGTTTCGTACTTATTAATTATCCTACAAAAATTTAGCAATGGAATATTATTGTTAAATTATATATTTCTACATACCTAATATACTTGGTACTTATACATATGCTTTTCAAGGCAGAAATTGCTTCAAAAACCTAATAGGCAATAGAAATATTTATACCAGTAGATTTTACAAAAAAATCAACTGACAAAATAATACGTCTCTAAATACCCATATATAAAAAATTCTCAAATTAAAACATGATTCGATAATTCTATAGGCATTAGAGTCGCCCTTTATAAACCGATGTAATAAAAATTCCATCAGCCTAAAATCATAAATATATTGTTCACGACAAAAAGATTTGCCGTCAACTTTCACAAAATGGCTAAAAATTATCTTAGAGAAAATCTTTAGCCGCCCACAGTATTTCAAACTATCGAATTCATAATAAAATAATTCAATAGAAATACAAACATGCGTTCATAAAAGAACACATGCCTATACCATCATTGAACCCGACCGTAAAAACGGCCGAGTTCAGGTACCTGCTATTCAAAAAAAAAATATTAGATGACACCCAACAAAACGGATGTCAATAAAAAATACGTCGACCCTAAAGAAGACGTAAATGTGAAAAGGGTTAAAAAATCAGCAACCTCTTTCACAATTGCCGAATACATATCATATATATGCTGCTGACGACATCGGATTCGTAGAAATCGACTGTCCAAACAGCAATAAATACAACAGGCAAAAAAAAAAAAAAAAAAAAGAGGAGAAGCAACGTCTTTTGTTCACACAATGTAGATACGACTAATACAAAAAACCTTATCTACAACCTGCCAGTGTGTATGTGTTGATGATCAACACACACACACAATCAATATAAAGATTCTTCTCTTGAAGTCAATGGAAGAACCCTGCACACACGCACACAAAGATAAAAAATAGGCTCCTTCATTCCAGCAAGGAATGAACGAGTGAATCAATGACACAATCAGGAAGGTTCTAAAGAAATAACATCACAGTTGACTTCATTGCATTTTTGAAAGAAATGAAGTGCGAACATTATGTTCTGTAACATTGATCCTGAATTTATCTTGTACGTCTTTATTGTGTTTTTAATTTTTCTTGCGTTTTTTACCTTTTGTTTTTTGATCATTCGTGCCACTCAAAAGTGCTTAAAAAACTTTTTGCCTAAAATTGACCAAAAAATGTGTTCGTGTGGTCAAGAATCAGATAACGTCTCTCGACCACTTTTCAAATTTTCAACTTACTTAAAAAAGCTGAAATCTCACAAGAGTGTCAGAGTTTTCTGAGAAGCTCCAACCTTAACTTCACAGCAGAAAAGAAGAGGAATATATTGGTCATCCCTCTTCTATAAGGAGAAATCAACAAAGTCCAGAAGGTAAGTCGTAAAAATTCATTTCTTACGACTTGTGAAAAAATTCGTTCGCGTAATATAATTTTGAATTTCTTAAAAATTCAGAATTACGAAGACAATAAAGTGCCGTACAATTAGTCCTGAGCAATTTTGAACATGCTCAGAACTATCAAGGGATAAAATTCATGATGAATTAAATGTCCTCAGAAACTGAAAAACAATTTTCGAGGCCATATCCTAAGTACTCCTTGTCTTCGAATTACGCCATTACAATTTACTTATTTTTTCGTATTTATTTTTCACGCGAAAAAGTACGAACAATAATTTCAAATATTGTACGTACTCAAAAATAATTTGACGTAAATAATTAATTATGTTAAACTAGTGTCTCACATAACATTTTTCATCGCGCTTTACCGCCATACTTTTTTTCCAAATACCTCAAATACTAGAGAAATTAATATTCGAAGTACAGCAATAGGCGCAATGAAAAATGATAAAATTTGTTAGTTCATCGATGTTGAATAAATTCACAACGCAGGAAGAAAGAGCTGGAGGACCTCGCCGCTAGAGCAGCTCGCGACCATCTTCGACTGGAGCGAGCTGAGAACAAGATTGAGAGAATCCAGCGAGACCGTTCCAACATGGTAAAACATGACAAAATGGAATATGGACTCAATCTGGACCAGTTCCAGGATGAGTTTGTGCGACCAGCGATCCAAAAAGGTAATGAAAAACTTACTTTATCCAACCCGCACGAATACGAAAAATGTAATCGTACGGATTATCCACAGGACGAGGTAGATGAACCAGCACAAAAGCGAATATTTGCTTGTTCCATCAACACCACTCCTGTCATACCTATTGCACCCAAACCGGTTAATAACAATTGCGTATCTCCCAATAGAAACGCAATTGACCAAAATCAATATGATTTAGTAACCGAGTTGGTCCCCAGGCCTATATTAGGGAACAATTTTGAACCACCTGTTAACAAAAATATACCGGAATCAATACCCCGTTGTTGGGAATTGGACCCAAATACTCACCTGGAAAAAGCAGCTATGAACCTGAATACACCCAAATATTATATAGATGATTGGGATGGAATGATTCTTAGCTATCCAGGGTTTATTAGGGGATTTAAAATGTACGTACATCTCCATACGGACATTGCAGTCCCACAAAAAATTAAATTGCTTCAGCAAGCAATGCCAAAACATATAGTTCAAAAATTTTCACATTTTGCACCTGATGACGTTGGCTACAAACAACATCTGCAATTTTTACATGATAGGTTTGGGGACCCAAATAAGGTCAGAGCGGAAATATGGTACCAAATTACTGAATTTCCGAACACTACAAACGGACTTTCATCCATCCAAGATGGTATGGATGGAATTGCAGTGTTGATTGATCGTTATCGGCAGGTCTCTATGATAGTAGACGAAGAGCAATTGTTCAACGTCACTGTTAAAAAATTCCCATCGAGATCATACAGAAATCATCTCAAAAGCAACGAAAGACATGTCTCTCATCTCTTTTCGGCAATCAGGGAATTTATAAAAATTGAGGAAATGTTTGACAAAAAGCATAACCCCAATTCAAATTCTAGGAGAAATAATCAGGGACAACCTAAAGGCAGTCCAAGATTTATAGCCGCTACCTTCTCAAAAGGTAACGATCAATCAAAGGGAAAAGATAAATCTAATCCCAACAATTTTAACAAGCACTCAAACAATAATAAGGGAAACTCATCAAAGTCCCCTAACCGTTCTTCTGTTTCAGCACGTAGAGAACAGAACAAAGAAATGCGGAACACTCAGGATACTCCAAAAAGTATCCTGAACATGCCAGCCGTCCCCCAGAAAGTGTGTTTGTTCTGCAACGAGAAACACCCGGCATTTCTCTGTTACGACCCTTGCTTCAACACGCTTCCCCAGCGTCAACGCGAGTACCAGGCTAGGAGGTTGTGCACCAAATGCGCAACCTGCCACACGACCACAAGTTGTTTGCAGAAGGTCTCAGCTTGCTGCAAATGGTTCGACTGCTTATCAGCCAAACATCACAGCAACTTGTGCCCGCATGCTCCTTACCCCATATACAAGGAGCATATGGAAGCCTGGTACAACAAACTGCACCAGCACAAGGAAGCATTAAGTAAGAAAACATGTGATTTTGATAGTCTCAAAACATGATGATTTTGATACTAATAAATCATATGTTCAACAGAATGTAACAGATTCTGAAGTGGTGAGGGCCAGGATGCTGCCAGAACTCAGCGCAAATCAAAAGGAGTGCTTACCAGTGAGCAGTGAGTACTTTTTATCTTTCATTAAACACAAGAAAAGCTCAACTTTTCTTGTATTTCAGTCGTATGCTTGTTCTCAATATCTAAAAGAACCAATCAAAATAACGGGATTTTTTTATTGTGGTAGTGTCGACACCTTTATAACTAAGTCTTACGCTTTCACATCCTTAAAACTAAAAGGATATGAAACAGAAATAATAAGACTTAAAGGTGTCGAAAACCAAACTTCAAATATTTTCAAATCAAACTTAGTGGACTTTGAAATTTTGACACCAAGTGGTATAGTGGTTCACATAACAGAGAAAACTATAAATAAGATTATGCAAAATTTGAATCAACCAAATTTGTCAGAATTTTATAAAAAATTCCCTGAGTATTCGAAAATAAATTTTTGTAAAACTGATGAGGAGCATACGATGGACCTATTATTAGGTAATGATTATATGTGGTCATTTTTAACAAATATTCATCACATTTCACCAACTCTCACACTAATATAGACTGAGTTCGGACATATGTTAGGAGGGATTATCCCGAATCAAAACGCAGTTGATGAAGTCTTCACACCAGTATTCTTTAATAATCCTCAAGAGGTTGAGAATTTATGGAGATTGGATGCCATTGGCATCGAGTCTAATAATCTGGTAGAAGCTTAGGCTGAGGCCGAAGCTTTACAACTTTTCTACAAAAATGTAGAATTGGTAAATAACCGCTACCAAATTAGGTGGTTATATAAAAATTATCCTCCACCATTGGCGGATAATTACAATCTATCGTTCAGAAGACTCGAACATCAGTAAATATTGTAAATATTTATTCAGAAGTTTATAAGTACAATTTGTTCTGTTTTTTTATACTTTTATAATAAACGACATGTATGTACTTGTGTGTGTATGAAACTTATTCTGCTTTTTTACAGATCTATAGGGCAGCGAGTCTTGGAAGACTGGCCATGGACACCGCCCCCAGTATCGTGGGCTCCGCCCATGATCTCATGCGCGCCTGGTAGGTGAGCTGGGAACTCGTCTACTGAAGAAATGTAGGTAGACGAGTTACTGGGCTGAGGAGGTTGCCAACATTCGTCGTTGTGCGACAGGAGTGAACAGAGGTGCATGAAAGGAGTGTAACGACGATATTTTTATAGTCCCTTGGACGTAAAACCAATCTATTATATAAGTACCAAAACCCGTAGTGCCTCTGCCACTACAATAGGTAGGTATGTATATTTAATAATATCGAATTTGATTAAAAAAAGAAGACATTAATGAATATTAGGTAGATAGGTATACACATATTATAAAGTTGAAGAATGCATGTTAAATTTAAATAAACCACGCAAATATGATTCTAGATTCTGAAATTTCTGTACAATTTGCAAAAATTCAAATTCTGCTTCATCCTCAACTTGAGGGTATGTATAAACAAACCCTGAGAATTCCTTAGTGATTTTAGGGCATAGAAATGATGCCACAAACTTTCCATAATGTACTTTCTTTATCTTGCCTAAAAAACGCTTATGTCCTTTTCCACCAGATAAATTTAATGAAACCAACACCAATCACCAATACTGCCATTTTCAACTGAAAAAAATCACAAGGAAGAGTGTTTCAAAAACCTAAACACTTTGCAGTTTTATTTTGACCATGCTGATTCACATATTGGAAAATAAATTAAATATATAATAAGTATTAGAGTTGATATTAGCTTCTTCCTTTCCAAAATGAAAATAAATTTCAAATTTTAAACTTGAAAAGTAGAGAAAAGAGAAGTGTCACAAATAGGAGCATTTCAATTTCACCACTAGCACCAGTTATCTGAAGAGCTGTCACAAACTAGTGCATTAAGTGATTTCAATGAACCAGTTTGACAAAACTCATTATTTCAATTAATTTCAATTTTAAAATGTTTATTTTAATAAATTTTACTCCCAAAATCCAACATACTTACTTCATAAAATCATCCCTCGCAATAAAATCAATAGAAAGCTCATACACCACTTTTAATACTGATACCACACCAGTTCTTAGCTATATTTTGTCACTTTTTATAAAACTTGAGCGGTCACATTTTTGCAATAGTGATAACATCAAAAATCTTCAGCACAGATGAAAAGTTAAGACATTTATCAACACAAATATGTTTAAAGATGATCTGAAAAGGATCACAGATTACTTTTGGAAGACTGGAAGCTTATTTTATGCAGAAAATGTGGTAAGTGTCACAAACTGGTGTACTGTCACAAACCGGTACACCTACCCTATGTTTGTATTTCAGTCCAATTTTAAGGCAATATATGATGAAATTTTGATCAAATTATTTTAAGTTTGTTGGATAAATAATTACAACAGCCTTTTTCCGACATAATAAAATCTCATTACTCGACGCTCTAAAATAATCATAACTGAATAAGATTTTGCTTTAAACCGAGATCAAAACACTTAGGCCTACAATACAACAAACTTTTCGTTAGCTAACCAAAATAACAAAATTCAAGTTACAATACATTCGATTCTTAATTACTCCAGTGATTCTTCCTGCTTTGCAGGAACTTCTAAAAATATTTAATTTTTCAAAAATTGAAAGTATAGATAATATCATAGTGTTTACCTGCACTACAGAGCAAAATTTTCAACTCTTACTGCTTTAACAATTTTCACTGAGGAAAATGTAAACTATGCTAGGAATACGGCTGAAATTATGGGAAAGGTAGTAATTATATGGGACCAAGTCTGATAGGAGTTTATTGTTTATTGGTTCAGTAATTTTCGAGAAAACATCAGAACAAAAATTCCTGGAAAAATGGTTTTTTCAGGGTTTTGAGAAAATTACTCAAGGGATCGAGCTTAAATTTTTACCATACATTATTTTTATGTAGGTGTAAGTCTCATAGATGTTTGTTGCTTTTTTGCTAAACAGTTTTTGAGAAAACTGGAAAAGAATAAATTGCTGAAAAGTGGTTTTTCTCAGGATGTTGAAGAAATTACGAAAGGGATAGGGCTGTCATTTTTACGAAATGTAATTCTTATGTAGGACCAAAATTGAGAGGAGTTTGTTGCCTATTTGTTCAGTAGTTTTCAGGAAAACAGGAGAATAAAAAATTCATGATAAAGGGGTTTTTCCACAATTCTACAAAAATTAAAAAAAATATTGGGCTGAAATTTTTACGAGATATGGTCTTTGTATAGTTTGAAGTTAGACAGAAGATTGGCTCAAAATTTATTTTCTTTTTTCTAAAAAAAAAAAAAAAAAGTGAACTTAATGAGCAACTAGGTGAGACCTTTAATGAGGGTAGTGCTTTTTTTAAAAGACGTGTAAAAGGAAATTTTAATTTTCTGATACCTTACTTGATTCTACGATATTGAAGAGCCATTCAAACTGTGGGTGTGTATACGTGTATGTACATGACACCACACAAACACCAATGTTGGTCAGTTGCGTGTACGCTGAAGAGTGTGTGTGGGCCGAGCCCAGTAAACAAGTTTAGCTGTACAGACAAAATATACAGCCGTGAGCGCATAAACATAGTTTGTGGGTTTTACCCCACTGGCTGCTAAGTGGTTGACGAGTGTGTAATACACACTTGTTCGTCAACGACCACCTGTCGCCACACAGACAATGCTTTTTTTGTGCAAACTATGAGTAATACAGTTTTTTCTTAGTAGTTTTAATTTGACTAAAACGCCCATGTCAAGAATTTGTCTTGTTTAGACCATCAGAAATCAAATCACTAAGTCAGGGTGTAAAGTTTGCAATTGGTCTACTTTTGATGTTTCTGCACTAAGTACGAATATTTAGAGTTTATAAATTATTATGTAGAACATTGTGTACCAATAGAAAAAAGTTGTTTTTTTGGCCAAGTCAAAAACAATGCCCCCCTTAATGCACACTGTACTTTATGCACCGATGACGTTACTGTTGATCCGAAGAAAAAATGGTAAGAATCTTTTTTGTGTGAAAATTTACAGGCTTTATTATCATACAGACCCATTTACATTGTAAAATTGAAACGGAAAATGATATTGTGAAAAAACGGGTTTAAATTTTCTTCTAATATTATCACTCGTTATTAACTCAAAATGACTTCATTTTTAATGAAATCTGACGATAAAAATTAATTTGTCATCAAAAAATGGTAGGATTTTACTGAAAATTTTTTTCTGCAACTATTAATAGTTTTTGAAATAAATAACTACTTAAAAAACAAAAATTTTTCAATTGATTAGCTTTTTTTTTTCTTCAATTATGAAGAAATTATTTACCATAAAAAAAGAAATTATAGGTAGTAAATTTGAGAAAATTTTCTCTTCTTTCCGGCAATCATATCAACCTCAGATTTTTAGCTTTAATAGCAGCTGAAAAATTATCGAGTGAAAGACAATAGGTTTTTTCAAAATAAAAATGTTGCTTCAAAGATTCGCGCTTGGAAGCAGAATTAAGCTGCGTTAACACTTAAAATTTAATTCATCTTTGGTCAAGGCATAAATGCTGAGAAGTCCGAGATCTGGACCTTAAAATAAAAATTATTTTCGACAAAAATAAGACAAAATAATGACGTCACAATTTCAGACAATTTTTCGAGAGACAAAATTTGAATTCGAACATTATATTATCCGAATTTGAACTCGTATTCAGATGAAGATGTGAAGACAGAAATAAAATCTGATTCTCTTTCAGGCAATTATAATGCATTTTATTTCAGTAACGACTTTTCCAAATTCAGACAATTTTAGACAATAATTTGGTTCGATCCGACAGACTGGCACCATGAGATATATATAAAATAAAGACGAATTGAATGAAAGTAAAAACCCATCGACGGACATGAATGCAGCCAACCTTTTTGCTTTATCTCCGGTCTTTCCACGCTTTGCTTGTGGTTTGCAGTCATTTAATATATTTTATTATATTTTATTTTATCAGCCATCCACGTGCGTTTTCGCCTATTGTATGTCGACGTATATATTTCTGCATTCTGTAATTTCATTGGCTGTAAATATTTGGTAATTCCTCTCGCTTTTTATTATTGACATCGCATGTTTGAAGGCAATTAGCAGACAATAATTGGGGAAATTTCCTTAACAAGAAGAACTGATTTGCAAACACGAATTCTAATTTTTAAATCACTCTCTTCTTTGCACTGGCAAAACCTGGTACTAGGTTCGTCTTTGCAAATGAGTCCTTCTTGTGTAGGCGGATAGCAGCAGGTCCAAGTCACAAGTCGTATGTCTAAGTCCTCACATTAGGCAATTTAATATGTGTACCATCTTCGAGATGCAGAATACGATTCAATCTGATCTACCTTGAAGACAACTAGGATGGTAGTTGGTATTCCAGATAGGTTCAGTTGAAGACAAAGGCAAACTAGGAATGTTCTTTCGTCATGAAGGATTAGTAGTGACGACACACAAGTAATTTCTAGTTTCGCCAGTTGTACATCGCACTTCAAGGCGATCTTTTAAAAACACCTGCGAAGTGAAGTATCAGTCGACAATACGATCAGATGGAGTTCCTGGCATCTGCAAGGAGGGAAATTTGGTGTGTTGAAGACAACTTTAAGACAAGCTTGGTTCAAGATGAGTGCCTTGCTCTGTCATTTAAAGGCCGCGTCGAGCCTTCTCTTTGCGCATAGTGGATTTGACTCCATCTATGTTAGTAATTTTCTCACCTCACTCTCACTTTCAACCAAAAGCTCCGAGACATAAAGTTTCATATTAGGAGTCTTTTACACAACAAAACCATCACTCATAAAGACACACAATTAGGTGAAGACACAACAGCTTTCTGATGGTTTCCCCTACTTGTTGTCTGAAATAGCTTTTTTTTTTAACTTTTTATTTTTTTCCCCTACACACTTTGCTTTGTTCCGCTTTGTTGACACTATGGTTCTTTTGTAATTATAGTCTTTGACAAAATAATTCTGCTGTTCGTTTTTGTAGGTTTTGAACCTTGTATGGATCGAAACTTTGTTAGGCTCTTCTATCCGCACAACTTAGCTTATTGCTGATTCGTCATATTAATTTGCTGAGGTATGAAGACAAATGTAAGCTGCGTTTTGCCGTGTCCGAAGAAGTTTAATTCAAGTCAAGAAGAATTCAACCGCAGGACATAGTCAAAGTTAAAAAATAAAATGTCTTGAAAACACAATTCAAGACCCCTCGATTCAGTGTTTCGCTGCATGATGCCCTAACTTTAGGACATTCTGACGTAATTAGCATTTAAACACCACTATACATTAAAGGTTGACTTTATGACACGTGAAAGGAATCGATTTCGTATGCCTCATAAAATATGGCGACTGTGGCAGGAATCAATTTCGGACGCCTCAATGCCTATATCGGTTTCTCATTATGAAGATGGTCAAAGTTAACATTTATCAATATTATTTTTAGCCTATAGTAAAAGCAATAAGAGCTAAGTTCGAGTATTTCTCGTGTATTTCATCGGGAATTTTAAATATTAGAATTCCTCATTTTGAAGAAAATTAAATCTTTTGTTTATTTGCCTTCAAAATTGTCTCTGGTTGAGCTCCTCTCAACTCAGGAAAAAACCTATCGAGCCGCGCCATTATTTTCTGAAACAAAAATTGTGTTTGTATGAGGTATTTCCTACTCATCTAAAGTTAAATGTAATTATTTCAAGCAAGATAATTAAATGTAGCAATCATTTTTTCGAATTTTTCGTTTCTTCTGCCAAAAAGTAGTCCTTTGATACAAAAAGATGAACTTTCGGTTCTAAAATGAGGTCAATAAACGTGCTATTATGGACCGGAGATACGTTAAAATTTTTAATCTACTAGAATAAACAAAGTCAAGTGCATTGTTCTTATAGTCCCCTTTTGATTTTATTCTTTTTCCCAAATACCAAACAATACTAATGGCTATTTTTGATGACGTTATTCTTTCATCATATCGGTGCTCCAGACGCTATCATCACCTTATTTTTTGGCAAAATTTTTAAACATTTCGCTATTCTGCTGCGTTCTTAATATTTTCACTCTTCCTCATTGTGAACTTATTTAAAAAAAATTTCTTCTTCCAGTGTCGCCGGTTGCTAAAAGAATGACGAAATGACAACGACGACGACGACGGTGGCACGCCGTCTTCTTTTCTTTTTTCCTCTTTCTCTCTCACTCGGTGGCTGGAAGCTTTCTTTCTCTCTGTTCCATAACACGGTGACCAGGTTTATCCCCACCGTCAGGTATAGAAGACGCCATGCACATACACACGACGATGGTAACAGGTGCGATTATTCTTCCATATCGGACTGAAGAAACGGAGTCGAAGAATTCCCATTTAGTATCACAAGAGTGACGGTCAAGAGCAAAACAACATATAGGTAACGTGAATTCTAATTAAACATGCTGTCCTCCATATTTATTAACACTACTGTTCATCGTCATAACGTAAATCTGAAATTGTCCAATGTTGAAACGTAGTAGTAATCGACCGAACGATATACCTACAAACAAACAAACAAACACACGCACATAATATTATACACCTCCGTATAGCCTAGTTTTTCGTTTTGTTTTTAAAGTTTCGTATATAGGCCTACATTCGTTTTATGATCGTTTTTTTTTTTTTTTTTTGTTTTCGTGCGTTTTTTTACAATTTTGTAGTTTTTTGTTATTGTTGTTTTTTTTTTTTGTTTTTTCTTTCAGTTTCTATAGCGAATTATACTTGAAAAAATAAAATAAAACACTTTTCGATCGATTAATCCAGTTTAAAATTATCGGTTGGTGAATTTTTATATGTTTTTCGGTTTTTTTTTTGGTTTTTTCTTCTTTTTTTGTTGGTTTCTGCGAAAGTGTGTATAACAGTGTGTACCTATTTACCTGTCTACTGTTTTTAATATCACGATTATGCGGATAACTTTATACGCGAACAACCAATGAAGAAGACCGCAGGCTCGATGAATATTTTGCTACCGGTAAGTCATCAGAGATTTTAATTAACGGGTTTGTATTGTTTTTGTGCGCGACGAATGAGAACTTAAAAACTAAGAAAGAAAAAAATCGAGAAAAAAAACACTTAGCCTAGCCTACACTACGGCGCTACGGATATACCATTCGAATGGTATACCTATAGGCTATATCCGTTTCACCGATCGACCTGAAAACGGTTACATAGTTTGAAATGTCGTCACTCTCTGCGGATTCTCGTGTGGGATGAGAGACGGAAATTTTGGACAGAATATGATATATACGTAATAATTATATATGTAGCTGTATATAGTCGACACATATCATAAAATATATTGTTGAGAAAAATCTTCGTATATTCGCAACGGCGATTTATGCTCATCAGTTGGATACCACTTGCTGTGGTGAAGGAAGAGGCGACGTTAAAACTGTGTGTCCAAGAAAAGGTGAATTTTTATTTCGCCGAAGAAATAATTTTTTTTCTTTTTTTTACACAATTTTTTATTTTATCGGAAGAATATTTTATGATTTTTATGCAAGAAGTAATTTTTTAAAGGTTGAACGAACATATTTTGGTTACTTGCCAAACAGCGTATGGTTAAGACTTATAGCTGTAGAGTATCGCTGAACAGCCGACGTCAAGGTACAAGTTTATGGGGGTCAAGGTTTTTTTTCCAATACAAATATCGACTTCTTTGTCGCCGAAGTGTAAAGTCAAATTGTTTGGAATTTTTCAGCTAACGAAAGAATGTTATTTATTGTAACGCAGCCTACATTTGTAGCAGATATCAGTTTTTCTACGCACTTTTTTGGTTTTGTTTACTGTAGCACAAAGTTGGAGAGAACGACTAGACTGATTTTCATGAGTGAGGTGTCAAAAGAAAAGCATCACCCTGCAAATGTGCCAGCTGAAAAGAAAAGTATATAGCTCCCTGGGGGCAACAGTTGTGGATTTTTACCTTTTCACCCACTCAAAAATTTGTTTTGGAATTTTTTCCTCGCGTAAACGTATATTTCTCTTAATGATATAAATAAGTCCTCGAAATTTCGTACCTCCGAGTCAATCCCTTCTTCAGATATGGAGTGCCAAAAAGATACAAAACTGAAGTACAAATATAAAATACGCTATGCAAGGCTCATTCAAATGAGTGATTTGAAAATGAAATCAGTGAGAGAGAAGATAACAGAGGGGGAGATTGTTAAAGTGAAGAGAGTTATTTTTATGTAAAGGAGTTGGCTTCTCTCAGCAACTGAGTAATTCCAAGAAAGGTTTTAAAGCTTAAAGGAAGTAGCCTCCCTGAGGGAAGATTTTTAGATTTCCTCCATGCATATCCCTCACTTCTTTATTGTGTGTAAACTGAAAAACAAAATGAGAAAAATGAGAAAGAACAGATATGGAAAAACACAGCTCTATCCCTCATTCTCTCTATATGGCTTTCTCTTTCTCATTACGGGTCTTCTCATAGAATGATTACAAGTCTGAACCCAAATTTTTACGCGAAGGCAGAGCCCATGGGTGACTACTGGCTGTATTTAAATCCGCAGTTAGTTTTCCAGTAAGTCACACACGTTTCCTGGAGTTGAAGAGGGGTTATAAGAATCGGCATTGTCAATAATATTAGCATAGGTAATAATATTTATTTAGTTTTTAACATCCTATTTTTTCTACCAATACCTACTTAATTTAAGTACGGTATAAGTGATCGTACTTTCTACCTTAGAGAATAAATTGACAACTAATTATCACATGATGAGTATACCCAAACATACAATAAATTCTAAGCATTTTATTTTCCTTATTGAATCAAAATCTACCATTAAATATTCAGTTTTTCAACAGATCTTTTTACAGTTCATTATGTACAACGATATGCCTAAATTTTGTTTATTGAGGGAAGGGGAAGACGTGAAAAATCCTCGAACTATAGAGAAAAAGACTCTTGTTAATGTAATTTTGCTTCTTCGTTTAAGAACGAATAAACATTGAAATGATCTGAAACTACTTTTTTTCGAGGAGAAGACGATGCGAAAATCATAATACAGCCTATGAGATCCGAGATTTTCTGAAAATAAAGTTCGTAAGGAATCATAAATTATTAGTTGATTGCTGCCCCTACGCCTCTTTTTCCCCTCCCAATTAGGTGTTCGATTTCATGCAGTTTTAGTTGATACGTCTGCAATTCAATGATAGACTAAAAGAGGGCGATGAGAGGGTCAATTCTGAGTGCCTTCAACGGTGGGACCCCCTATCCGCTCAAATAAAGTCTAATTAGAGAAAAATTTCGTATTATTAACCGTAGGTCCAGTGGACAAGGGAGGCGACGGGGATAGTTTGACATGATCCCCTTCAACTAGGGAAAGGGTGTCATCTTGGTTCTAACAAAATTTACTGAAAAAAGCCCAAAAATAGGGTTTAAAAATGAAAACCCACCGTGGGCCTCCGTTAGCTTTTGGCCACAACTTCTGCAATGCAGAAAGAGTTTAAAGCGGTTATTCTAATTACCTGCCTAATTTATAATTTTTTTATAACCGACTTCGTAAGGAAAAAGAGAGAGTTTTTGTTAAAATTTAGCTTGAGAATTCAATTCATTCGTAGGCTTTAGAACTGCAGTCTTTCCAAACAACTACTTCTTAACTTTTTTTAAACTGAACTATCATAAAGTTAGGTAGATATGGCTAACTAAATTCATACTATAAGGAGTAGGCGTAAATCAGATTTTTGCTACCGTCCTCCTATGTGCTCGTATTCAGACATTAAACTTAACGTTGAATACAAAATAACGAAAATCAATGGCGGCGATGAAACTCTTAAATTTTAAGCAAGATTTTTTAGAGCTGTTGAAACATCGGGCTAATTTTGGATACACTGTCTTCACAGGTCGAAATTGTCTGTTCAGATCTAAATTATGAGTATTTTATAGCTGCAGGAGCTACAATATGCGGTATGAAATAAAAATGTTTGCTCCATCAAAGGCGTTGGTATAGTAACTTACATTCTCTTCGAGTTCATTTTCCAGTGGTCTGCGGGGCGTAGTGGTTAGGTGTTCGCCTTTGAAACCTTTCGATTGCGAGTTAGAGACCGGCCACCGTCACCTTCTCCACCCAAAATGGCGGTGAATTCGGTTCTGTTTTATTATAGTATGCTCCTGCATGTGACTGAAAAATTCATGCTGGGCCTTCGACCATTGTTATTTTACCCAGGTTATACTGCTGTTATTTCCAGGTTTTTGAAGTTGATTTTAGCCAGGTTTGAGTTTTTTTTTTTTAAATTATTCATAATCATTTCTTTTTTTTTTTCTATTAAAAATTTCATTTTAGAAGAAAAATTAACTTCTTTTGATTTTTTTTATTTAAAAAATCCTTATGGGATTTAACAAGCATTTGCTGTATTGTGACGTCATTTATGTGTGCTTCAATTTTCCATTGACATGGCGTGTCTATGTAGTATGTGGTAGAAGTGCTTGGCAGACTACTGCGCCCACTGGATCCCGACCATCCATTCCTCAATTCGACGTCAGATATATCTTCCAGACGCTGGATAAAATAGCTACGTTGTCGAAACCCAGTTTACAAAAAATAAATCAAAGAAAATATCAGTATTCTGGTATGTTAAAGATGATCTAAGGTGTAATTTAAAAATCCGTACGAAGTTGTGTCTAATGAAATAGAATTCTGTAAGATTCAAATTCTTCAGTTCGAAGTTCTTTTCTATATGTAATTCCTACTGGAAGATTTTGGAATGAATTTGTGCGAAATTCATTCACATGAAATCATATTTTTGCTGGGAACATTTCCATTATCCATGAGCCTGAAGTTTATTTCTGCAGAAAAATACGTAGGATATAATACATAGGCCAGTCAAATAAGATGTTTTTTCATTCAATAAAATCAGGGAAAATATTTTTCTTTGAAACCTAGTAGTTTTAAGGGCCCTCTTGAACGTATTGAAAATCTCCTAAAATCTAACCGCGATTTCACCCCTAAAGATCCACGTTTTGTGCTTCCAACAGGTTTTTAGTGATTCACTTATTTCCTATCAGCGATAAAAAAAATTATTGGAACAAATAATATTATAGTATAACGTAGAATTTTCAACCACAAAGATGTCTCGACATTTTATTGCAAGTATCATAGAAAGCTCAGAAAATTACTCGAAAGTGTGCACATACCACTAATAAAGAATACTGTACTGGATGAGACCTAGTCTTCCCTATACATATCACACCAATATACCCGGTCAATTTAATAAACCTACCATATATCTAATACATATTAATAAAAAAGTTTTTACTTTTATGTGCATATGTTTATTTGTAACACCATAACTTCAGAACAACTCCATAAAACAAGCATTAACTTTCAGTGCTTATTTGTTTTATTATTCAGAGAAAAGTTTCAAGATAACTCGGAAATCCGTAGCTCTCTTAGGGGCTAAGTTGCGGATGAAAATAAAAAAATTTATTTACGTTTTTCAGTTAATATGTCGATGAAAATAGACGTAAGTATAGTTCTGAATAAATAAAGTTTATTATTTTTATCAATAACTTAACCCTCAAAGTATATGCGGACTTCCGAGTTATCTGAAAACCTTCCTTGAAATAAAATAAATATGCGCAGAAAGTTAATGCTTGTTTTATGGACTTGTTCTGAAATTATGGTGTTGTAAATAAAGATACACACATACAAAAAGAAAATTTTTTTCATGTAGATGTATTAAATTTATTATATGGTTGGTCTATGAAATTTACAGGATATATTCGTGTAGTATGTATAGGGGAAACTGGGCCTTATCCAGTACAATACCCTTTATTAATAGTAAGTTCAAACTTTCGAGTCATATTCTGAGCTTTCTATGGCACTTATAAAAAAATTTCATGATACTTTTGTTATTGAAAATTTTATATACCACATTATTGGTGCAAACAATTTTTTGGTATCGTTATTGAGAAACGAGTAAATCACTGAAAATCTGTGGGGGCACAAAAAATTGATTTTTAGAGATAAAGCCGGGATCGGATTTTAGGGGATTTTCAATACGTTCAAAAGGGTAGGTACTTAAAACTATTGGGTTCTGAAGGAGAATATTTTCCCTGATTTTATTGAATGAAACTTCCTTTTCTGATATAATTTGACTGGTCTAGTATAACGTAATAATAAAATTTCTGTGAGGTCCTTCAAATATTTTGCCTCTGCTTACTCATTCAACATAGGGCGTGACATACATTTTCATACGAATAATTTTGACCATTATTAATGAGGAAGTATAAATAGATCAGTACAATCACGTTAAGGAGATGAGAATTTTTCACCTTACACTTGCTTCGTCCTATAAAACTTTCTTTTATTTTTGAACAAGTTCTATGCACATATGTGTGTTACCAGATTTTTTTTTGAGTGGGCCATTAGGGCAATTTAAAAGCTTCTGGAGGTCAGGATCATAAATAAACACACATATTGACGAACTCACTTTAAACTCTCTTTACTTTAACCTAACTTTAAAACGACTTCTCGCAGAAATTTGTATTCAAGAATATGGTAAAATTGTATAGATACTCTTATAAAGTGTCCTTTTTAAAAATATAATTTTTACCACCTTGTTCAATGAGACATTGTGAATAGGGGTGAAAGTTCTTTTTGGCTTATGTTGGAAACTTGTCTAATATACTTAGGTTGGTATTCATTGATGACACTTTGGGCTCACTTACCTAAGGGTAGATTTAAAATCTGCATTTCTCAGCTACATTTCTGAACAAAATTAACTTTTTTTCATGGCTTTGCTATATGTTTATCTCGAGGAAGCTACGTTTCTCACCTTTCTCAGCTAAACTATTTTCATTGGTATTTCAGCTTTACATTAGTTTAAATGTAGACCTCTACTTTAGGTAAGTGTACCCGTAGTGTCGACTATGAGTACCTGCCATAGTTTGAATTTTTCTTGCCAACGTTCTTAGACAGCCAGTGAAAGCACCTAAATTGTTTTGAGATTATAGCCCTCAGCTCTACCCCATTGCTTCGCCATACTGAATGAAGAACATTTTTCCCTGATACAAGAGAATTTTAAAATCTTATTTAGATTTGACCGTCAACCGTAAGTACTTACCTACTTTTAAACGCTACCACCTCTTATTTCATGAACCGTCTTGAAAGAAATACATTTTGCAAATTAAACCTTTCTTCGGTTCAATGAACTATATTATGGTCTTCTTCATTCCATTGAAACCTGTTGAATTATGTCAAATTAACGGAATAAAGTGCGTGTACAGGCGGTAATTTTCTTAATAAGAGTCACCTTGGTCAAATTAAAACTAGATATTCGTACCGAATGTGCTGCACTTTTTATATTCCTACCCATGCGGACAAGTATAGGTATCAAATTTTATACGCTATCAAGAAATTCTTCACTTTTCCTACCCGTTTAGCGCTGGCCGTCGTAAAAAGCTCATTTTACTCGCAAAATATAGATCGAGATCCATCCACGCGCATTTCATTCTCACAAAACAGGAAAGCTGATCATGCCCAAAATTGGTCGTGGTTTCGTTTCCTGGTGGGTTTTTTCACATAGGCTATGCACCAAAATAATGTATAGGTCTACCTTACGTGTAAAGTGGAAAAGGCGTTCGAATTTATCACCAACAACAACACCAGATGCAATGTCCAAAAATTTTTTAAGAAATATTAATTTTCCAAAGGGAGAAAAAAAAGTATCGTATGCCATTAAACACGATATTTCGAATAATTATAAATTAACGTAATCACCGCAGAAACGGTGTCACACGCAGACTTACAGTCGTAAAAGAAACCACCGACAGCGTTGACCCATAGGCCAAAACGTATTTCAAATAACGTCGACGACTGATTTATAATGGCTGGCCAAACGAATGAAAATTTATTAATTTTCGACTGAATGTCCACGTTCGTTACGATGATATAGGCCTATATACCTTGAAAGCGCCGAGAAAAGGCAGCATAAGAAATTCCAATCCGTGTTTAACGAATGGAATTTTGATACCGCGTGGTAATTATCAATGATAGGCATGTTTATAAAGGTTATATAGGTATTCGGGTGAAGAAATTCTTTAATTAGGTATACTTAGTCACGTTGGAAAATATTGAATCCTGTGTATTATAACATAGGTGTACCTATTCGTTAATTAGCGTTTGCAAGGGAAACATTATTTGCAGATATATTAAAAGGCACTATATTGTGGGTTTATAATAATTATGCCTTTTCCTTTAAATAAGACAAAATAGGGTGGGAAATAAAGATATGTAAATGGTATCGAGGGGTTAATTTGGAAAAATCTATTTTTCAGAATAGTTGCTGCAGCTCTCCTAAAAAAAAAAAAAAAATCCCTTCGCCATATGCTCCCCTAGTACAGCAGGTTTTTATTTCTGATTTGAAAATTATAACCCCGCACTGCATCACTAGAATTTAGGGCCGCATTCTTTATTAGACAAATAGGTTTTCGATACTCACGAAAATCTCAAGGTTCTAATGCAGTAACTTCTAGACGAACAAGTTCTCAGGCCATGAAAATTTCAAAATACAAATCCAGCAATCCGCTGCCAAACAAGGACTTTTTTTTTAAAAATCAGCTAATTATTGAAACTAACTTCATGGTGGCGCAAATTTTTTTTTTTTTTCAACCCACATTAAAGAAAGGAAGAGCTGTTATTCATTCGATCCGTATGAATGCTTTTTTTTTCATCTTTGTTCCAGTATAACTTCTTAACCTGGACATTGATTTTGATGAACTTTCTTTTAAATGATAGAAGATGATTCGATGGTGGTCCTATTGAATGTTGTTTTAGAATCGATGAAGTAGTTTATGAGTAATCTTTAAATAAAAGTTATTAGTTTTTGAAGTAATATTGACGCTAAGGCTAGAAACGAAAAATGATTAAAAAATATTTTGAATCAAAAAATCTAACTTCTTAAAAAAACAAAAAACGAATAAAAATTCTAGGAGAAAAGAAAATTTATTCTTTTAAAATTTCTCCTGTAAAATCGACTGGAATTAAAAGGAAACGAAAAAGCATTATCGTAAATTGATAATTTTCTTCAAAAAATAGAACCGACTAACTTCCAAACAAAACAAAAAATGTGCTAAAAAGAGGAAAATAATCCATTTGAAATTTCTTCGAATTATTAGTCAGCGCTGATTAAAAAGTTTTGTCATAAAATTTGACTGAATTGACGTATAAAATTTACCACAGATGGCAAGAAAAACAAAGAGCGCAGACTTCAATAATTCTAGTCCGTAGACCTACACTTCACTGGAGAAATTTTAAAAGGATTATTTTGTCTCTTTTTAGAGCATTTTTTATTGGTTTTTTTGTTTGTTTTTGAAGTAGCGTTTTATTTTTTCAAGAAAATTATCAATTTATCACAATATGCTTTTTCGTTTTATTTTAATTCCAGTAAATTTTACTGGAGAAACTTTAAACGACTACCGAATCACCTATGTATTGTTTTTGGTTCAAATAGGCTAGATGCTGCATCTGGTACATTCATCCTAATACGTTACATTTTTGTGGCTTAAATAGTTATAAAATACCTACGTAATTTTTAAAAAATGATCACGAAATTTGGTACAAACATTGAAAAATTTGGTTTGAATTGATTCAACGATTAATCCGTAGAAGTAATTTGAAAAAATCTCAAACTATTGATAAAAGAGAATATAAATTCCAGATGAACCAAAGAAGCAGTTGAGATAGGAAGGTTGCTTTTATTTTATTTGTTAAGCAATCATTTATTAACTTACATATGTTTTTTGTAACTTCACTATACAATATTCATTCTGAATTTCCTTGACACTTCATTTTAAACGTACCTAAGGTAAAGGCAGTAGTTTGCAACCCTGCATAGGTTTGTCACACTTTTCATCTTAATGTGTAAAAATTAAGGTTACTACTATGATAATGTGGGATGTTCAACATTTGTTTAGATGGTCTCTAACTTCTTATTTTGAAAATATCACATACACTGATATGAAATATTTATCATCCATGTATAAAAAAGTATTGAATATTCACTTTTTTGAGAAGTCAAAAATTCTCACGGTTTCAAATTGCCTACTGTTGATGATTTAAGAATTACTGTTATAGAAAGAACAACCCTAATGGATGGATAAAAGCATATATTTTATATGAAATAATAAATTTTCATTTATTCTTTTGACTTAAACCTAACGCCTGAAATTTGTCATTTCATTAGTTTGCAATACTTTTGTTTCAAAGAAGTGAAAGAACAAAAAGTCAATGTATTAGATTATGACATCCAAGTTTTTAACCATTCTTAGGCTTATGTATTGTTGTTAGATATGAACTGTAATGTCTGTTACATTTTAAATGAAACAAACCTTCAGTATTCCACATTAAAGCTTTTCATTTTGTAAAAAGAAGTTGGTGTACGTTTTTTTTTTTAATAAAAGTGTCGCAAACTAGTGCAATAACTGTTACTATCTGAATAATTAGTGTCAAAAACCAAACCATTAGTATCACAACCTAAGGATTTTGATGATATATTGTTTCAGTATTAAAAATTATGAAAATAATAAAATTTAGTTCAATACTATACTTAAAATTGATAGTAATTGATAGATTTCCCATTCCATAAGGGGCTATTAAATAATTATTTGGTAAAGTAAAGTTGATATAGGTTATATAGATGGGAGTGTCACGAACTAATGCGCAGTAACAGTTACTATAACTAAACCATTAGGGTCACAGACTAAGGATTTTGATTTTTTAGTTTCGTTGTGATCAGTTATGAAAATAATGAAATTTATTTCAATACAATGTTTAAAATTAATGGTAGATAGATTTCTGGTTCTAAGAAGCCATGAAACACTGCTGTAACTTTAAAACTGATTTTAAAGTTGAACTTAAAAGTTGAAATTTCTCTTAAAGTGTCGTAAACTACTGCCTTTATCCTACTTATTTAATTTTTAGCTTTTGATTTATTTTTTGAATTTATTTATTAATTTATTAATTAATTAATTTTATTATTTGGTGTAATAAAACCTACATTTTCTACCGTGGCTTGCTGCGCTAAAGTTTTTTCTTTCTTTTCACTCCTCAATATTGCAGATTTTTGTGACTGCCACCTCATCATCCTTTTTTATTTTTCGTTCTTAATTAGTTGACAAATCAATTTAATTTACTTTTACCGTTGCCATGACTACAATTTGAAATTTTTCGCGTGTATTTAGCGCAACAACAGAGACGCTTTCAGTGGTTATCTTGGAAAAAAAAAAAAGAAGAGGAACCGAGGAAGAGTGAAAGAGAAAAGGATGACATGAGAGAAAATAGGAAATACTTTTTTTTTGTATTCTATTTATAGATTTTACACGTGTTTGACAATCACTTGGGGCGCTGGCTATCATAAACGTTGATAATTAACGTATCAATGGCACAACCAATAAATAAAATTTTAGGAATACCAAAAGAATGAAAAAAACGAAAAGTGAATAAAAATAAATTCGCTAGTAAAAGAGAAAAAAACAACAACAACACCATCAATTACTTTCATTTTCTATCGAATTTTGCTGAAAGAAAGTACAGACTGCGACAAAATGGAGACGGTTTGGTGAAGAGGTACCTACAATATATTTATGTATACCTATACATATAAACGAACCAGTTTGACCCATATATTATAATATATGTTGCAAAAGTATAGTGCGAGTAAAAAAGTATGTACCTACTGTAAATACTTATATGTAGGTATATAGTAGGTATATACATAATTATACAGTTGTATGCAATAGTTTTAAGTCAGTGCACCCATGGGTTCGTTATTAATCTGCTGGTAGCGTCGCTGGTTGATGTCTTTCAGACTTGGAAAACGACGGTGACGATGACGATACTCTTTAGGACATTGTGTCGATCCATTGGCTTTCAATTTGTCACACATTGCACTACTTTTACTTTGGATTCGTTCCAAACATTCGCGTCATTCTTCGCGCGTATACAAGAAATGCAGTTATTTTGTGTGAATAGGAGGTGGTGAGAGGGGGTTCGGCCGCTGAATGGTCGACGAAAGAAAAAAAAAAGTAAAAAAATACAACTGTGTATCTTCTTGTCATTCATTCAAGAATTTTCTCTCTCTCTCTCACTCTCTCTGTCTGTCTCCTCTTATAGATTATCCTAAACGATTTCGTTCGCCACGGATAAGTAAGCCTTAATCGAGCTGGTAATTGTAGCGTTTAATTAGTTCATGGGTGAAAGAATCGTTGAATAGTCAAGTTTTTTTTATCCATAACCTTTTTAATTTTTATTTTTCTAGAATGTATACCCATATACTATAGAGTATAGTCATGATGCGAAAAAAACGTATTTTAGTGATAATGGCCTCTGTACAATGATGTTATTGCTCTGGAACTATACAGTACCTACCTATATGGGTCTATTGTCATGGATGAAAATGCAATGTTATTCATGCTTTGTAACTTTCATTTTCAACGTAGAAACTATGTGATTAGTGCAACTTTGTAAAATTAATTACTGGAAAGATGTTGTTTTGCTTTCACGAATTAGTTTAAAAAAAAACAAAAAAAAAACAGAGACATTGAGAAAAATAAAATGAAAAGTAAATGTACTGGTACATACAATGTGGCGAACCGAAGAAAAATTTTTGTCAAAAGTAAAAATCCTGTTATTAGTTAGTCAATAATAAAGACATATTTCTACTTCAAAATAATATTCACTGAAAATAATGCAGATTACTGGTGACAGGCATAATTGATTTGCCTCGGGAAACACATTTAGAACTGCAACTGAATAGATATTTTGGTAAATAGGCAGTAGCGTACTGAAAGATTTTTTTTGAGGGGGTGTACCAGTTGAAAATACCCGCTGTTATGCCACATATCCAAAGAAATTGACGATTATGAAGAAAAACACAATAAATTTGATGTAATTTTCCGACTGGTTTGCAGATTTTGGGGGGGGTGACACCTCCAAACCTTCCCTTACGTACGCTCCTAAATAGGTATCACTTCCGATTACGATGAATTAAATTTCCCAAGTCGAAGAAATAGGTACCTTACTCATGAAATGAAATATCTTGACTGAAAAAATTTGAATCCTTATTTCTGCCAAATCTGATTTTTGAACTTAATGAACGCGTGGATTTAAATAAAATATCACGTGAATTAAGGTAATAGCAAAGAAAAATCTAGAGAGGACATAGGGGGTTACGTTCTTTTCAAAACCCGGTGAAGCCTTTCTGAAAATTTTCGAAGGTGAGTACCTATAATATACTCTGTGGGAAAAATAAAAAATTAATATGGATTTGTTTTGACCGCACAATCTGTCCCATTAAAATTGAAACATGTTGAGACGAGACAAAACCTCTCCTCTTTTACTTACACTGAATTCTACATACTTTGGTCTTTCATTTGAAGGAAAAATGACTTGACCTTGAGTCACCCGGAAGTTTTATTCTAGCTTCACCTCTGGGTAACAGTGTGAATCAAAAAACAATGGGGGATCCGGAAACGTCAAACAAAAAGAAAGAAAAGAAAAATTAAATGAAAAAATGAAATTACGATCACAGAATCCAGATATAAACCGTAAAAATTAGTTGAAAGCAGAAAAAATAAAAAAAACAGCTTAACTTTACAAAAATTGCTGTAATTTCTCCCTCTATAAAAAAAAATGACTGGATTTTCCATCGGCAAAAAAACCCTGAATTTACCAATCTTATACACTTAATTAGTGTGTAAATTATACCCATCAAAACAATCAAAATTACGGAAAATGTTCTCTGAAATCATCGATTTTTAAATAAAACAGGGCGACTGCTACGCCAAGAAAAAACTTAATAATATTTCGTGGTCGGAAAATATAGTAAAATGTGTGGGCATATTGACCATATAACTGAAGAAACCGATAATTAAATATTTTTTTGTCATAACTATATCTTACCTATGTAGTGGGTAGAAGCTTATAATTAATGGTTTAAGGTCCAACGGACCATATAAAGTTGGTTGGAGTCACACACCTGCATCGCACGCCTTGTAACTCACAACTGCCTCGCCTCAACACCAGTATCCCTACGTAACTCTGTTAGGAGTGTAGTAGGAGGACCAGCGCACAGGCTATGCGCTGGGACCTGTGGGCGGAGCCACAACACTGGGGGCGGTGGACACGGGAAGCCTTCGGAGGCTCCCCATGAGATTCACCTTTAATCTGAAATAGAAAAAGACATGACAAGTACAAATTTTATTTAAAAAATATAAAAGTACAAAATTGTAGGAATGTTTTCACAAACGCAAAAAGGTATATTTATATACATATATATATACATTCTCGAGAAACATCGTTTCTGGCAATTGCTGGACGCCTTAGCAAGAGGAATAGAGAAGTTTTTATTGGCCATAGAGAACGGATTCTGTAAAAGGAATAGTCAGGGAATTAGCATATTGCGAACATGGTTAGTGTTTTATATGAGTACTCTGTCGCCTATTGTCCGTGATCCTTCGTGAGGTAACTTGACAACAATAGTGGGTGCCAAAAAATCAAAAGTATACCTTTTTACCAGCATAGTATTCAATTATGGCGGACCCCAGGGACATCCAAGAGATTGTTAAATCTAGGTCTACAAGTGTCAAGTCAGAGGTTTATCTAAATCAAGAATAAAGGTCTAATTATTTCTAATCGTTATTATTCTTTGATTTGAGCTCGAGGGGAGCTAGAAATTTCAGCGGTCTAGAAGACTGTTTTTTGCTAGAATATTCAATTTTCGCATGTCTGATGTTTCCATCGTGCGATTTTTCCAGATTGGTGATCCGGGCGAGTTTGTAAACTCCAGGTTTAGACGTGTAATCTAACACATGTACTATGTCATTTACCTGTGGCTCGTAAGATACCGTTCGATATGCGTTAGGTAAGGCTGTTGGAGGCCTGTCCCTAAGATAGAGTAAGTACTCCCTTTTCCAAGATAACCACAATTTTGTGAGATAATCTTGGTCAAGTTTCCACATATCGAGTAGCTGTCTAGCTGTAGGAGTTGAATCCTGTGACATCTTGTCAGGAGGGACTGTTAAGTGTCCTAAGTTCGCATGGAGAAAATGCGCTGGTGTCAGGGTATGTTGACCGAGATCATCAGATGAAGGGCACAGAGGTCTTTGATTGACCATAGTCTGTATGTCTTTTATACTAGACTGAAAGGTATGAATATAAATGGAGGTATGACCATGTACACGGTAAAAGACTTGCTTTATTATTCCGATAATGCGTTCATACACTCCACCGTACCATGGTGCCTTTGCTGGTATGAAATGCCATTTAATGCCTTTCATAACCATACTGTCCTTTATCTCCGAGTTTTCGGAGAAAGTGGTCCAGTAATGAGGTAGATACACCGAGATCAATTGGAATTGAGCTGCATTATCAGATAGAATTGCCTTAGGGGTTCCTTTATCGGCAAAAAAGGTCTTAAATGCAGCCCAAATTTCTGTCGTTGTTAAAGACGAAACAGAAAAGAGATATACAGCCCTCGTAGAGAGGCATGTAAATATCAATACCCATTTCTTATAAACAGGAGTGGTTTGTGTCACCAATTGGTTTTTCCTTTTGGGTAAGTATTTGTCGAATACAGGAAAAGGTCCAAATATATCTACACCCGTATAGGTAAAGGGGTGAGTGAAAGGTATTAACCTTAAATCTGGCAAAGATGCATGCATCGGTTGCTTAAACGGTCTCGTTTCAGATTTTTTGCACAAAATACATGATTTTTTCAAGATTTGTGGGAGCAGTTTTAATGCTTTAGGAACAAAATAATGCCTACGGAAGTCAGCAAGAGTGAACTTGATGCCCGTGTGTACATTGGTTAGATGTGTATGCATTAAAATAAGCTCTGTCAAATATGACTTAGGATGCAGTAATATGGGGTTAAGCATATCTTTTGCATATGGTATTTCTGGTAAGTAATTTACTACACGCAGAATCCCAGAAGGATCTAAACAAATATGAAATTTTTCATATGAAACATGTTTAGGTGGATTATCCTTCAAAAGCATTTCAAATATTTTGGAAAAATATTTTTTCTGCTCACCAAAAACGAAACATAGAACTGCAAAATGAAAGTTACAGTCCATGATCGCATATGGCTCCAACAAACGTTTCCTTTTGATCCTTTGATGGTTAAATCGTCGGATAGCTTTTAGACATTGATAAAATGTACTAATAAGCTTACGAAGGGAATTGAAGTTTTCAATTTTAATCCCAAAAGGAGTGTTGGTTGGGGAGTGGATGAAACTCGAATATGGTACTTGAGACTTTTTAATGTCTTGATGACTTTTTGACAAGTTCAACGGTTGTGAAAATTGACCTATTTCGGTGTCCGTTTCCTGTACAGGATTTGGAGTAGAATTAGGCAATATTAATTCACATTCGGAAGTTTCCGAATTCAAAAAGAAATGAGGGATATTTCTTTTCGAGGATTTTTGGATCCTCAGCAATTTTGCTGATCTGTGTTTATCGAAAATATCGTCCGACTCAACAGGTAAGGAAGTGGTAAGCTTCGGTGAGATGCTTAAACATTCTCTGAGTGTACAGTACACTGGTGTGGAATCTTCTTCAGGTTGGTCAGGTAAAGTTTCAATAATATGAAGGTCTGTTTTAGGCCAAAAACTGGAATCTAGGGATAACCAAGATGGTCCAGTCCACCATGAAGATTGAATTAAATTTTCCACAGTGGATCCTCTGGATCCTATGTCTGCGGGATTTTCATCCGAAGGTACATAACGATATTCAACAGCTTTAATGCTTTTGATTTCATTTACCCTATTTGAAACAAATTGAGGTAATATTTTGCGTTCTAATAGCCACGTAAGTACACACTTACTATCTGACCATAGAAATGCAAGGAGATTTGTTAGATCCATAGGTTTTCGAGCAGTACGTAGACCTCTAGCGCCGATTAGGGCAGCTATCAATTCCAGTTTTGGAATGGTTATGGGTCGCATAGGTGTTACGCGAGATTTTCCCATAAGAAAACGTACTGAGTAGGAATTTGACTCCTGATTATGGAAACGTACGTAGATTGCCATAGAAAATGCTGTTTTGGATGCATCGGTAAATGCATGCAATTGACAGACATTGGGATTGTAGATCCCTACATAGAGTTGTCTCGGAAGACAATAGCTAGTAGTTTGCATCAGATCATTTAAAATGTCTGTAGCTACAGGTTGCAATTTTGCTGGGATTGGTTGGTCCCATTTTAGCCCTTCAGACCAAAGTATTTTCATAAATGATCTGGAAGGTACTAAGGACGGAGCAAACCATCCAAGTGGATCATAAAAGGATGACATTATTTTTAAAAATAACCTTTTTGTCCAACAAGCTGTCATAGCATTAGGGGTAGGGATGTACATAACATCTTTCTCCATGTCCCAAACTAGACCTAAGACCTTGACTAGAGGTTTATCTAAAGCATACGAAGGATCAAATTCCTGTCTCATTGGTTTACAGTTAGTTCCCCATAGAGCAAGTTGCATGGAAATGTCATTGAATAATTTGTTAGATTTGACATATAATTCCTTTACTTTTTCATAAGTAGGCAACGATGTTGCTAAATTATCAACATAAAATTGTTGTAGAAATTTGTCGTGAAACTCCTTGTCAACCATTTGAAAATGGTACAGCAAAACTGCTGCTAAAAGAAAAGGGGCGGTTACTATGCCAAAAGGTACACGACAAAAACGAAACAACATGAGATTGGTTAAATCTGAAGGTTTTGCAGGATCTTTAATCCAAAAGAAACGAGTTACGTCCCTATCCTCTGGATGTAGTCCAATCTGATGAAAAGCTTTCTTTATATCAGCTACAATACCATAAGGATCTTTGCGGAAACTTAGCAAAATGGAGATTAAATCCGCTAAGATAATTTTTCCTTTATACATACAGTCATTCAGCGAATGATTCGACTTTTTAGTTTTTGCGGAACCGTCGAATACGACACGAAGAGGTAGTGCTTTTACATGGGTCATAGATACCTTTGTGGGGTAAATAATGAGCCAATTTAGCGGGTCTCTCGTGATCTATCTGTTCAATCATTTCCAAATCAATTAAAGAATGAAAATATTGATCATACAGATGAAAGAATTGTGGGTTCTTAACCATTCTAGGTAATTGTTGATCTAAACGTTTAATTGCTAAACGATAATTATCATGCAATGGAGGTGGGTCAAACCTATATAGCCATCTAATTTGGTATCGGTTATTAACAAGCGTTATATCTTTGTAAAATAATCGAAGTGCTTCAGCCTCAGCTTCAGCTTCAACCAAGTTAGTGGTTTCAATACCTAGAGTATCTAATTTCCATAAGTTTTCTACACTTTGGGGTGACGTAAAGAACATAGTAGTAAAAACATCACTTTCCACCAAGGGATTTAATGATCCGCCAAGCATATGGCCAAAATCTGTATTAATAAGAGTCAGATTTTGAGAAAGTTGTCTAACATTTTTCACGAAGGACCACATATAATCATTTCCTATGAGTAAGTGTATCGTATGTTCACGGTCCAACTCAGAAAACTCAATATGATCATATTGTGGGTAGAGAAGTTTGAATTCTGTGAAATTTTGTTGACTAAGATTTTTAGCCAAATACGGTACAGTATTTGCCAAAAGAGGAATTTTGGTTCCATTAGGTTTCTGGAGGTTAAATTTCACCTTGTGAGATCGAAATTCACTTGATTTTGAATTTGCAGCACCTTTAAATCGTAAAATTTGAGATTTATTCAAAAAATTTTCCTTAAGGTGCATATTTGCAAAAGTATCGGTAATGTAAGTTTCCTTACTACCGGAGTCAAAAAATCCATTAATTTCAATAGGTTCTGAAGTATTCGACACATAAACATACGATAGAAACGTAAGAAAGTGCGCAGAAGTATCATTATTATTAAAAAATGAACAAGACTCACTGAGGATTGGAAGTCCTGATGTCGTGACCACTGTTGATGGTGTAGGCGCCTTTGGAGCTGCTCCTTGGGATTTTTTAGATCCGCCATCCTTGACCTTGTTGTCCAACTGTGGGATTAAAGTTTGATGGTCATTTAAAGAAGTATTAATTTCTTTAAAAGTTAAATGTTTGTCAGACATACTTTTTTCAGGCAGGTACGCCTTATAGTCCTTCAAGACTGCCGTCCATGCGTCGCATTTCCCCATGGTGATGGGGTAAGGAGCCTTTGGACATAAATTAGGATGATGTCCTTTGCCCATGCAGTCCATCCATCTGCAGTACGCAGGTGGAATGTGTCTGCAAAACTCCTCGTCATCAGCATGACGGAAACCGCATTTGACGCAAAGATTATGCTCTTCGTAGAAGGACTTACGCTCATCGAGCGTGTTGACGTTGCAACAGAGAAAGCTGTGGTGGAGCTTGTCGCAAAATATGCATTTCCCCTGTTGTGGAACAAGGGGAGTGCGTAAAATGCTGACGGGGATTTTCTTCCCTTTCGGTAGTTTAAGGAATACTGTTCCATCCGAAGCTGTAAACAGAGAAGATTCAAAATCTTTAGTTTCAGACGTTTTGACACGTTTAGCAGGAGGGCCTTTTTTATTAGGATTAGATTTATCTTTTCCTTTTTTAGACTCATTTGTAGTGATAGCAAAATTTTTCCTGCCTTTAGGTTGGTTAGTACCTTTGTTTTGTTTTTGAGGTTTTTCACCTTTCTTAGGTCCGAACGTGCTAATAGGGTCAGAGAGTTCCCTGATTTTTATAAAATTTCTAATAGCCTCAAACAAATGTTTGACATGACGTTCGTTGGACTTCAGAATGTTTTGATATGAACGAGGAGGAAACTTTTTAATAACTATATTATAAAGCTGTTCCTCGTCAACGGTTGAGCAGACCGAACGATATCTTTCTATTAAAACGGAAATAGTATCTAAACTGTCCAAAATAGAAGAAATTTCGTTTGTTGTGGTAGGGATTGCTGTTAGGCTTTCCCATAGAGCTGCTCTGATTTTTGATTCATCACCAAACCTACTGTCTAAAAATTTCAGACGTTGATGATAACCAACAATATCAGGCGAAAAGTGACTTATTTTATCATTAATAAATTTAGGTAAGGCACCTTGTAAGAGATTAATCTTTTGAGGGATTGCAATATCCTTACGTTTGTTTACGTATTCGTTAAAACCATTAATGAAACCAGGATATCGTAAAATATCCCCATTCCATTTCTCAAATAAAATTTAGGTGGTTTAAGGTTGGTGAAACCGGTTTCTACAATATCTTGAGGTTGTTGTTCCCAACATTTAGGAATATAGCCAAAAGAAAGTGGGTTTGTAGAAAGTGAAACGTTAATTCCAGAAGATGATTCTTGTGGGATTTGAAGTCCCTGATTATCTAGTACAGGATGGTTAATCGTAGATAAATTAATTAATGATGTCGATGAATTTTCTGGCGGAATTTGAGACGACTCACCTCTATATTTTTTAGAAGTGGTCGCATGCTCATTTTCCTCAGAATTATCATTGGTCATCATAGCATGCGTACGTTTAATAGTATTGGATGTTTGATTACCCTTTACTAGACGCGGGATTTTTGATCCTTGAGCCGATGTTGGATCGAGATCTACATCGTCCTCCTCAGTTGGTGGTAGGTTTGGAGAACCTGCAGGAACTTCCTGGGTAGATTGGAGATATTTCATCTCGAAGTCTAATATGTTAAGATTGAATTCTTGCCGAATTGTTTTTTCAATTTCGGTGATGGTTTGATCCAGTTTTTTGTACTGGCGATAAGCAATATCGATTTCATTACGAGTCTTGGTGAGAGACTTGCCAATTTCTTTGGCACGAGCAAGCTGTTTGGCTTCCAATTCAGCTTGTTCTTTCAAACGCTGTTCCTCCTCCTTTTGTTGAAGGGAGGTTAAGTCCAGAAGGGGAACAGGTTCTGGTGCAACTGCAGGCGAGAATTTCTTAATTAAGCGTGAACGCTTAACTAATAAATCCCGTCTGCAGTTACGTGCACGGATAATTATGTCTTTATCCGTTTTCGTGGAGAGATTTTTTAAATCTTCAATACACGAATCAATCGCATCCTTTTCGGATAAGATTGCTTCGTAATCAAAGCCTTTAATGACTGGCGTTTGCAAAAGTTCGTGAATACGCCACGCGTAGGATTCGCAATCCTCCACAACAGTGGTGGCCACATACGTATCATCTGAGGATGTTGAGTCCGATGATTCTACGCTGGGACTACGTCGTCGACGAGATCCGGATGTGTCTGAGATTGCTCTCGATCTTTTAAGGAGTTCTTCTTCCTCTTCTTTTTTGCGACGTTCTTCACGTTGTTGGAGGAGTTTTCGCTCCTTTTCTTGTTTTTCGGCCGTAATTTTACGGGCCCTATCCTCTTCGGCTCGGATTCGGGCAGCTTCATCAGCTTTTTCTTTAGCGAGAAGATCAGCTTTCGCTTTCTTGGCTGCCGCAGCCGCTTTTTTCTTCTCGGCTTTTTTAGCCTCAAGAGCTTTCTGAGCTTCGGCCGTTTTATTTGCTTCTTCAGCATTTGTTTTATCAGCTTTTGGAGCTTCAGAAGCTTTATTAGCTTCAGCGGCTGCTTGTTGCATGTCCACTTGTTCGGACCATGGGAGATTGTTTGGATCTAAAAGATCATCTTCTTTTTGGGAAGAGATCGGGGAATCGTGAATTCCTTTTTCTGCCATGTATAATTAGTACTGAGAACAGAAAAATAATAAAAATTGTTTAGATTTTATCAGCATATTATTGCTGTTTATTTACTATGACGTGTGTTAAACGTTTATTTAATGAGGAAAGGTGCAGAGAAAAATTAAATTTTTAAAGTATTAGTGTCAGCGACACAAACTTCTTCTCACTAGAGTGAAATAATTGATTTACCATGTATTAAATGATATTCATCAATATTACGTTAAGTGGATTTTTAGTCCATTTTGAGTATTTTTAGTACTTAATTTTCGTAATTTTTCTAAGTATTTACGACTAAAGAAAAATTGGGCGTGACCCTAGGACGAAAATTCATATTTTAATTACAAGAATGATGAATTCCTAGAATAATAAAATTATTTCTATGTCTTAAGGAGCCGTTAAAAAATCGGGCGTGACCCTAGGACAAAATTTCGTATTTTTAATACAAGAATGTGAATTCTAAAAATTGTCAAAAGGAAATTAAAAATTTTTGACAAGTCCTAGGGTGCCGTTAAAAAATCGGGCGTGACCCTAGGACAATATTACGTATTGTTGGTACGAGAATGGTAAATTCAGTTGTCGTCAAAAAAAATAAAATTTAAAATTTTTGACAAGTCCTAGGGTGCCGTTAAAAAATCGGGCATGACCCTAGGACAAAATTACGTATTTTTAGTACAAGAATGTTAAGTTCTGAGAAAAATTTGTAAAAATAGTAAAAATTTCTACAAGTCCTAAGGAGCCGGAAAAAAATCGGACATGACCTTAGGACAAAAAACGTATTTTTTTTGATACAAGAATGTTAAGTTCTGAAAAAATGCATAAAAAATTTATAAGTCTTAAGGTGCCGAAAAAAAAATCGGGCGTGACCCTAGGACGAAAATTCGAAAATTATGCATGAGAATGATAAGTTCTTATTTAATAAAATTTTTCTAAGTGTCAGAGTGCCAAATAAAAAATCGGGCATGACCCTGGGGCGAAAGAATAAAATTCTATTCGCGACACTATTTGAAAAAATATACACAAAAAAATATGATTTATAGGCTAAAGATTGTTTAGATCTGAGACCTATAATTTTTTCATGATTAGGATGATGAGTCCATAATTTTTCAGACGAAAATAAAGACGCTAAGTCAGATTATTACGAGAGAAAAATATTATTCTAAACAATTATAAAATTATTTGAGAATGTAAGGATATTGTCCTTTAATTACACTTACCAAAATTCGAGTTGATATTAAGGATGAGTGTGTAAATTGCTAGGATGAGTAGAAGATTCTATCCGCTACTTCGCTGACGTGAGAAAAAACGAATTTTAATACGAAAATTACGTAAAAACTCACGAATAACGATAACAAAATGAAAAAAGAAATTAATTTGCGTAAAAATTTACGTAAAAAAATAACAACACAGCAAAAATTAATTAACTACGTAATTAATTACGGGAAAAAAAAGCGCAACGTGTTGAATTCGTAACAGGAACTGCTAAGGGTTGCTGTACGAATTCGCGGACGTTGACTGAAAACCATAGTTTGCGCATGCGCGCGAGTCAACGTGGTTGAAATGGTTATTCCCTGTTGCCGGTGTTGTCGTATTTTCATACGCATTTTACGTGTGTATTGGTAAGATGGTGAGTCTTTTGCGATGCAAGTCGATACTTGCATCGCTATTATGTTAGGTGATTTTGACCTTGGATCGGCGTATTGATGCGTTGACACGAATTTTCGTCTAAATTTAGACGAAATTCGGCCGATCATAATTTCTATTTTTTAGACGTACGAGTGCGAGTGAGATAGATTTAGGATTTATCGTCCATTTTCGTCTATTTTTACGCGTTCGAAATTTACGTCAACAGAAATATTAAGGCATTTATCCGCGGAGTTTTTCAGACTCTATTATTTAGACGTAGCATGATTAGTGCTGTATTGTTAAATAATTTAATTATTTGACAATATGGAAGATTTTACTCTTGTCCTAAATTCATTATTAATGAAAAAGAGGATAAAAAACACGTTATATTTTTGAGCAGATGAATGCTAGGGGCGGCGGAAAAATTAATTTTATTAATTTTTTCGTCGACATTACCCGTAATACATGAATAAATATTCGTAAATATTAGAATGATAAGTTCTAGATAGGAATCCATTATTAATGGGGGCGCTAAATTTTCATTTTTGCCGCTAAGTGGAGAATTGTTAGTTCTTATTTTTTTCGTGAGAAGATGGTTAGTCTTTATTAAATTATTTTTCTTTGTTTGTTAGACAAAAAATAAGATAATACGAATTGTTAATTCAATGAACTCTTTTAACTAAAAGTTAAAGTTCAAGTGAGGATGGTTAGTCCGCAAAAATACTTCGTATTTTTGTTCAAAGTTATTACAGTGGAAGCGTTTTTAGGCTAAGAATTGTTAATTCAAGGAATTTTTAATTCCAAACCACCAGACTATATTGCTCCTGCTACCATGTAGTGGGTAGAAGCTTATAATTAATGGTTTAAGGTCCAACGGACCATATAAAGTTGGTTGGAGTCACACACCTGCATCGCACGCCTTGTAACTCACAACTGCCTCGCCTCAACACCAGTATCCCTACGTAACTCTGTTAGGAGTGTAGTAGGAGGACCAGCGCACAGGCTATGCGCTGGGACCTGTGGGCGGAGCCACAACAACCTATACATAGGTATATTACGTATTTGAGGTACAAAATTCGAAAAACCTACAGAAAATGAAATTCTAATAAAATAATATTCAACGCCTATTTATTCAGCAACGAGTAACTTTCATATCGAAATCGAAAACATTACTTTTGCTACTCTAGGCCTATGTTTGAAAGTACACAAAAATACAGCAACTTTTTTACGTCAAAAGTCTATCTTAAAACCTAAAGACTTACTCGACTTCAAAGTAGATAGTTCAAAGCTCAAGGAGAAGCTGTAGTCAATTTCATAACTACGTTTTCTCCATTCAAGTCTTACTTTTACATCGATAAACTGGAAAATACAGGCGGTGAAGGTATGCTCCATGTAAAACATGTCAGTTCTGAAAATACTGAAAAACGTTAAATGAAAGTTTTGCAAAAACAAAATGACAATAATTCATTATTCTTCTATTTCCAAGTTACAATTTTTTTTTTTTTTTTTACTTGAATGTCTCATTCCATAGACTTATTTAAGTACATCCCCAAAAAAGTGCCAGTCATTTTTTCGTTTTCAAACCGAAACCAATGAAATAACTCCGGATTAAATTTGCACTAATATAATGAGCAGTGGCGTAAGCAATGGAAAATTTCGAGATCAAATCCTCTGCACCATAGAAATTTTCTGATTATCTCGCATGCCCTAAACATATACTTAATCTACAAATAGGCCGTTGCATTAAAAAAATATCAAATCTACTATTCAAAAAAAAAAGAATTTACAAGCTACACAACTGATAACGAACATTCAAGGACAGTGGCCCCGCCATACTTCCAACAAATTTTCATAAAACTCGCATTAAAATGTCATCTGAAGGTACACAAGTCACTCACCTGGTGAGTATATTCGACATTCTCGTGTTCCAGATAAATAGGTAGTCGTTTTCTGTTTTTTTTTTTTTTTTTTTTTTTTAAATTATAATTAACTTGTTTTTTTAACAGAGAGAAGAGGCAACAAGAGCTAATTGAAACGATACCTTTTTCTTATTTCAAGCTTTATAGGTACCTACGTAATGTGCTAATATCTGGAAAAGGCCATTTGAAAATTTGAAACATTTCACTCCGATGGAAGCATTATTCTCAAGGATTACGTTAATAGGTGCCAAAACAAAAAAAAAAAAAAGAGAAAAACAATAATATTATTGTAAAATGGCGTACAAAATATCGAAATTAACCACTCGGAAACGCCTAAAGAATGTATTTAATGCGAATGCAGTCGTTGTTTGTGGTTGAATGAGAAGTATATTTTGAAAACGTCGATGGTATCTGGCTTTCGAATTCCTCATCAGAATGCAAATTATGTTGGAAGATGTAAATTACACAGGTTCTGCCACACTTAGCTTACCACCAAGTCCGCTATTTAATATCGATATCATTTTATTTAGTCTTAATGGAATAACAACGTGGGTATATAAACTAAAATAATGAGGTAATTTTTTGGGTTTCAATAATCAATCGGTCAACGTCGTCCGCTAGGTGGTTTCAGAAAGAGAGAAAAAAAATGTATACGTTGGTATACATATTATATAGGCCTACATATATGTATACAGTACCTATATTTCTATGAGAAAAAAAAAGGAAAAAAAGATGGAATGTTGGGAATCCAAATGTACCAAAGTGACTTCAACATAATATTATATGTGCGCGTATGCGTGTGTGAGGAGGGTATCCATATAAAACTTGCTGGTGAAAACGACGATTCGTGGAATAAAACGTCGTGTTGTCGTCTCTTGGTCGAAGTCATCCCAGAGGGAAGTATTATAAGGCTGCATATTTTGTTGCAGGAACAGCTACGGGCTAGAAATACACGAGTAAACTGGATTTGGTACACCGTTAGGACTGGTCTGTGCGTATCGAACCGTTCAATCGGCGACATCGTGTACAGCATAAATGCGAACATACTTGGAGGATATCTATTCTTTTGGAACGCCGACATCCAGTATAATACTGGATGCTTGAATGAAAATTTCTTCCTTCCGTTCTGCGTCTTTTGGGCTTCCATTTGAGCCGAGCCAAAGCCAAATTCCAGCCATAAGGACATTATTTGTGGGAAGGATGCGGGCATTCCAAAGCTATGACCAGGTTCAAAAATGACGGTGAAATGAAATTTTAAATTTGTAGCAAAGGTTTGAGGACTGAAATATGATGAGGCTGCTTTTCTCGATGAGCGATGAAAATTCCCTATTCTCGTATACGCAGTGCTTCCATTATGAGGTGGTTAGTGTTTTACATCCTCTTTGGCAACTAAGCAATACACGATAAAAATATTCCAATATAAAATTTTGCATATAGAATTGTGAACAAGAGAGTTATCGTACATTTTGTTCATAACTAACATAGAGGCTAGATACAGAGAGGTGAAGTATAAGGGTATTTGTACAAAGTTTGCATGCAAAAGGGGTATTAAAATTGACCTTACAAAAGGGTTAGGGGTGTGGATGATGAAAATTATCCGTTTCATGAGAAAAAGAACAATAGGTACCATTTTCCTATTTTGACCTAATTTTTTATGCATGTATATATATATATATAAAAGTATTTTATGTATACAAATATATATATATAAGACTCACGACTTCTCATTAGTGTTGCGAATAAAACGAATAAATGGATGCTTTCAATTTTATTAAAGAATCCAAAATTTAAGACGATTATCCGCGAACTTAATATATAAGAGGAGCGCAACGCTCTATATGAAGGTTTGCAATATAATAATCCGTTGGCGAGACTCGAAGCGAAGAAATATAAAATTATCGATACAAACGTTCGTGTCTGATTAATCAGATGATAAGATACACAAATGGTTTACCGAGTGACCTAGGTAAGATTTGACAGGGGATCTTTGAAAAGATTGGATGAATACTTTGTAGGTACATGCGATCTTACATATATATATATGTATATATGTATTATGTATGTATTGCCCAAAATTTTTTGTTCACTGTTTCGAGAAAACTACAAGATGAATGGAGCTGAAATTTTCATAAGAGATAGTTATCATATTGGAACAGATTTGAAAGAATTTTGATGCCTATCAGTTCATTAGTTTCTGAGAAAACTGGAAAATAAAAAACTCACGGAAAAGTTTTTCTTCCAGGATTCTGAAAAAAAGACAAAAAGGATCGGACTAAAATTTTCACGATAAATTTTCTTTTTGTTGGTGAGTGCACGATTGATATAAGTTTGGTACCTATTGGTGTAGCAGTTTCCAAGAAAACTGGGGAAGAAAATCTAATGAAAAAAATTTAGTCTTCACGGTTTTGAAAAAACTATGGAACATAGAGAGAGCTGAAATTTTCGCAAAAAATAGTAATCATATGGGAGAAAGTTTGAAAGAAGTTTGGTGCTCATCAGTTCGATGGTTCTTGAGAAAACTGTTAAACAAAAATTCCTGGAAAAATCATTTTTCCGGGTTTCTGAAAAAACGACAAAAATAATAAATAACTGAAACTTTCACCATAAATTATCCTGCTTATATTATAGCTTTGACTATATAGTAGTGGACCAATAAAGAAATATGATTTCTGGATAGACATGCAGGCGCTAAATAGGCAACTAGAGCGTATATTTTGACGTACTTTGCTTTATATTTATGTACACTATCCTTGTGAATTTAAAGGATGTGTTTATTAGATATATTCTAAATCGGTGAAATCAAGCAAAATGTTGAAAATACGCAGAAGGTACGCTAGGGTTGTCTACTTTTTCGCCAGCATGTCTGAACATTAAAAAGTACATTGGTCTTTTGGAGCTTTACTGGTCCAGTACTACAACGTCAAAGTTACCCAGATGCAAGTCTGATTGAGGTTTGATGCCTATCAATTTTGTAGTTTCTGAAAAAACTGGACAAGAAAAATTGGTGGAAAAAATTTTGTGTTCACGGTTTTGAGAAAACTACGAAAGCGATAGGGCTCAAAATTTCACAAAATGTATTCCTTATATGGGACCAAATCTAATAGGAGTTTGGTGCCTACTGATTCAATATTTTCTAAGAGAACTAGAAAACAAAAAAGTCCTGTAAAATCGGTTTTTAACAATAAAACATTGATTTATATATTTTTTGTTAAGGATATCGATAACTCTCGATAATTTTTCTTAATTTTTTTTGCCTGAAACTAGCGATGAAATATCGATATATCGATATATTAGCGAGTTATTAATAACTATCGTTACTAATTTTTTTAAGCTTTTGGAATTTAGATCTTTTTTTTAAATTACGGATGAAAACTGGCAAACTGAGTTTTCCAGCGAAGTATTATTGCGGCGTTAGAGTTTTTTAAATTAAATCATACTAATACTTATTTCCTTCTTATTAGGCAGCTAAAAATGAAAATGGACATAAAAATAGATAAAGAAATTTGCGTATTAAGATTTCCCATCCATATGTACACTATACGACTAGGTAGGCATACAGCATCGTATTTCATGCCTGTACATAATACATACGGTGTCCTAAATAATGTATTGTTTTCTTATTTTTACAATCTTTTTGAAATTAAATAAATATAGGCCGATAAAACTATATAGTTTTTAACATTACTTTTCAAATGATTCATTTTCATAATTGGTAACACCATGTATCACTTCGGTAGCGTTAAAATGATGAAAACTTTGCGTTTTTCATTAAAAAAAAAAAAAAAAAGAAAAAAATCAAATACAATGTTATATTCCGAAATGACATTTTTGATTCCAAAAAGCAGTGTGCTGAAATGTCATAGGCCCAATTCCATTCAATAATTTTGTAGAGGCCTTAGCTAAATAAAAACAGCAGAGAAGATAGATTAATATTCCATGAGTTGAATTGTCGTCATATATTTCAAAATCTGTAATTTATCTTTTTATTCGGAACTGAAAGTTAATAAAAATATCACTAAGTACCCAATAAGATTTCGAATTTTTCTCAAATGAAAACATCCCATAACTTCCTAACCAAAAAATACTACCACTGAGAGTTTTGTTACATATCACAGCTAAAATCGAGTTTCCAAATCGAGGCTGTAGAATAGGGATAAGGAGGGTTACATTCAACTAAATCAACAACAAACATTATGAAATCTTTACGAACAAGAAATTGTGCCTTTCTCATAATTACCTACTAAAATTTCATACCGACTTACAGATCTAATAAAATCTAAATAGTAAAGTTAATAACTGTGAGGATAATAGATAACTGATATTCGATTGTACCTATGACGAGCGAGTAGCCAAAAGAAACTATGTTCACAAGTTGTGGTCTACGTGGCATAATGGCTGGGTGCTTGGCTTTTCAATCGAAAGGTTGCGAGCTGGAGTCCAGCAGCCGCCACATTCCTGGCCCAAAATGGCTGTGTGGTCGTTTCAGTTCCAATAGGTGCACCAGTATGTGATTTAAAAATCCATGCTTAGCTGACTATTGGCCAACGGATACCGACCATCCCTCCCCCACACCGAAACTAAATACATACCCCAAAGGTTGGGTTCAGTCTTCGTAGCCGAAGCCCATTAGAACAATAAACTTAACAATTGTATAACATATCGTAGGTATGAATTTTTTTCCACTTAAACGAAACAATAATAGACGGTGAAATTTTAGTTATTTAAAGCTCATTCATTAAGAGGGTCTCTTCTCAGTAAAAAATTAGAATGCATAGTTACAGAAGTGCAAGGATACTGTCAACTGATTGAGAAAACAATATTTTTCCTCAGTAGCTGAAATATGTTAAACATTTGCGGATGAAGTGAAGGGAATGGAATCGAGTTGGTGTTTTTTCAAAATTTTTATTTTATTTTGAAAGGGCAATATTTCTGCTCAGAAACCTCCAGCGTTGAGTGTCTCAATTAGTGACGAGCGAAATTATTCTGTATCTCCATATTACAGATCCCATACTAATAACCGTATGACCACGATAAAAAAACGACGTTCTTGATCATAACCAAACACAAAACTTGAGGAAAAAAAACTCCAGCGTAGCAGAATTTGGTTAGAAAATTCAATTTGCCCATTTACTCACAATTTAAAATATTAAATTCATTACTGAATTGAAAAGATAATCGCGAGTTTCCCAAAATTTTTAGGAAAAAGTGTAGTTTTCTCAGAATTGGGAAAAACTACTTTTTCATCAATGTTTTACTCATCAGTTTTATCAGAAACTGGTGAGCCTATAGACACCAGAGTACTACCTTTCCTGAAAATTTCAGCTCTATACCTTTTAAAAACGTGATCAAAAATTTTATTCAGCTGCTTCTTTTTTCAGTTTTCCCAAAAACTACTGCCACGACCAGTACGGATCTTTTAACAAACTTGAGACTGTACAAGGATTTCATTTCGCGAAAATTTCAACATAATTCCTTTCGAAATGTTCTCAAAATCGTGGAAAAACTACTTTTCCAAGAATTTTTTTCCCTCCAGTTTTCTCGGCAATCACTCAACTAGTAGGCGTCAAACTACTACCCAATCTGGCGCAATACATAATAAGGATTACCTTTTATTAAAATTTCAGTTTTAACCCTTTTTTCGTTTTCTCATAACTGCGAATACAAATTTTCTTCACTAATTTTATATTTTTCCCATTTTCTTGAAAACTACCGAATTACCTAATGGCCACCAAACTTATATGAGAATTGCAACTACAGAAAGACAATCTATCGTGAAAATTTTAGTCTGATCCCTTTTGTTGTTTTCTCAAAATCTTGAAAAAACTACTTTTCTAGGAATTTTTTGTTTTTCAGTTTTCTTTAAAACTACTAAATAAATAAAGCATCCAACTTCTTGCAGAGATGTGTTCCTATACGAGGACTTCCTATCGCGAAAATTTCTGAAAATTTCTCCCTTATCCATTTTATAAAACACAAAGTAGGTACATAATTATACAATTGTATACGTAATTAAAAAAAAAAATCGGTTTAAATGAGAAAATTAAATCAATAGTTTTCTTTAATCGTGAAACGGATAATTTTCGTCATGCCCATCCCTAAACCTTTTTTGAAGTCAATTTTAACACCCCGTTTAGCAACCAAACCGGGTAACAAGAACAAATTAAAATTTTCGCAATCTTTCAACTCAAATAATTTCCAATATTTGATATTTAATTATTTTCGTCCTTCGGAATTGAATATTGACCTTTCCTGGTGCCAGTGGTAAATGCTGATTCTTGTCTACTTCGAAAAGCCACGACTGATAATTTAAGTTTACTTATCAATAACGGCTAAAAATCTTAGGACCATGACTGAAACTAAAATCAAGAACTGACCGTAAAAGATTAGACTGACACGAAGAGAATATTGCGATGCAAAACCAAAATTGAATCTCACATCCCACAGCACTTGTTTCAGTCTTGGTCTTGCTTTTGCTCATCACCAGTCTCAATAATAATTAAAATTAATTGCTGCAGATAGTAGGTGTGTTTGAGCGAATCTGTTTCTATATAAGTTACAGATTTTCGAATCAGTATTTTTCACAGTTACAGGCTCACTGTAAATAGGAAGGTCGAATAAACATCTGTAATTTTACAATCAAGTGTTTATTTTTTTATCAGTTTGGTTAAATTATTATCAAAAATGTAAAAGTTTCAGTATCACCATCACTTTCACAAACTGCAATTATTTTAGGTGAATATTTATTATTGACTTTCCATCGAGCTTTCAGCCATCGTATCAAGTTATCAATAAGATCGAAAGAAGCAAAGAAAAATAAAAAATAAAAAAGACAAAATCACGGATGACTGAATAAATTAAAATCCGATACCACGCAGGGCTTGTAACCAAAACATTTTTGGGGTTATTGGTTGATGGGAACCAATAAAGATCCATATTGGTTACTGGTTAATGGTTAAAAATGTAATTATTTGGTTACTGGTTATTGTTCTGGTTAACTAAAAAAAATTTTATGGTTATTGGTGATTGGTTGAGACAAAATTCAGGGTAAAATAGACAAAAACAAATTTTCTCCACGTCAAATTATCTATAGTTAAAAATTTTCCAGGAAATAATCGGTAATTTTTGAAAAAAAAAAAAAAAAAAAAAAAATTGATATTTCATGAAAACAAATAAAACTTGATTCTTTTTGATTATTGTTCTGGTTAATGTTTTCAGGATTTTAAGGGAATTGGTTATTGGTTAAATGAAACTTTTTTGTTTTGGTTATCGGTTCTAAAATCTATATTGTCAATTTGTTTAAATTTTTAGTGGTTATTGTTCCGTTTATGGTTGTGGTTATGCAAGCCCTAATACCGTGATACTAAGAATAGATCAAATTCAGCAACAAGTTGGAAATGAAACTGATAAGAGCAAACAAGACTACTAAATAAACAACAAGTCCAACCAATAAGTGATGCTCAAGCATAATTCTGTACAGAATCTGCACTCGCCCAATCAGTTTTCTGTAATTTTTCTGTAAATTTCACTATACCTGTACAGAATCTGTAATGATAATCAGACGATCGAACACATCTACTGAGACGTTTGACAACGTGGACCAGATTCCAACGTTAAAAATGCAGCCCTAATCAACTGCTTCAATGACACGTAAATGCAACATTCACCCGTTCCACAGCTGCTCATGCGTCTTGACTGTGGCCAAATAAACAGCGTGCTTCCTGTCTCCAACGTATCCACTGCAATTTTTGCCAATCATTTGACAGAACGATACAATTAGGTAGGTATATATACAATGTGCAGTAAAAAGTGAAGCGAATTTGATTGACAGTTGATGTTTAATGCAGCATGTCAACGATACTTGGTATATCCGAATATCTGCAGGTGATAATTATTTGTTGTCGTTCGAAGAAAAAAAAAAGAGGCAACTCGAACGATACGACTTCATTAACGGAACACGCTGTATAAAAAATTGGCATTAACTCTTTCACTAACTACAGTAAATATACACGCAAAAACCACCGAACAACCGCTAAAAGGCGGATGTAGAAACTGCGAAAATGGCGTGCTAATCAGCCATTAGTGCATTATGTCTATAGAGTCGTAGATAGTTGGCCTCCTAAAATTTTGCGGTATATGGTACCTTGAACTCTCAATAAAAATTGTCATTTGGAAAATTCTGTGATACAGTGTTCAAATTATTCTTCTTCGGTTTTAAGATTTAATTGCTCTTTAAATGTACGGAGTATTAAACTGTGAATATGGTGCGGCGAACCAAAGCGAAAATTTCAAAGGCCAGAATAAGGGCAATATTTTTGTGGCTAAAAAGACGACAATGCATGTTAATTGGTGGGTAACGTTCCGTTAGTCAAATATTTCTCTGCAGTTTTCAATGACACAGTATTTCACTATTGACTGAGGTATGTGCTATATTATGTTGGAAGTAAAACAGTGGTAAGAGTGTGAGAGTAGTGAGTAGGAAGAAGAAAAGAAATGAGAGCTAGTAAATAATATTTTTTAAACTGCAGTTTGAGCGAAGGTAAACATCGAACAGTCAAAAGGAAAATATATAGGAGTGTTTTAAATGTGGCATCGAAACCACTGAAAATTTAAGAATATCGAAGTATGTGACCGAGCTTGACCATAAAAATGTCTCAAGTCTCAACTTACATATATTTCGACTTATGTCGTACTTGTTAAGTTATTGGCCTTTAATGATATCGATTAATTCTGTTGCCAGCAAAACTCCAAAAGGCCATTATGATTATCAATAAATTTATACGCATCTTCAATCAAATTTGATGAAAATAGATATGTATTATTTCAATTTCCCCCCCTCCAAATATATATTTCTTCAAAAATTATTACACTTAAGTTATTTATTGAAAATAGTATAGATATCAACATTTATCGATCCGTATATTATCGATATAATTATATGCCCGTATATTATGAGTATGATCTAATATTGAAAATACAACTTTATCTCAATAGAATTTGTGGCTCAAAACTGAACGAGTCCCAGGCCACAGAATAATACTTAGCACTGTACAGGGTATTAGAATTTGGAAGGTACTCATGTGCCTTAAATACCTGCAGAAAGATACTTGCCGCATTACACGGCGGAGAAAGGGAACTGGTTGGAGCTTTTTGGTACCTTCTGCTTCCTGAGACGGTGCTACATGTTTGAAATTTTGGGTACTCTATTGTATTACGAAAAAATAGGTGTTTCAGTCATTTTTTATGATCGTGATTCTTGTATTTGATGCGAGATTTGTAAATTTTCTTTCAAGTTAGACATTTCATAATTCACTGTTTTTATTTACTGAGAAAAAGAATTCACTCTAACAAAAAGGTTTGCAAGAAACAGAAGGAAGTAAAAACTTCAATTTTACATTTGTAAAAAAAAATGTAATATCATCTGTATTCTATGTTGTGCTACTTGTTTTTGCTGGAATGTTATTAAAAAGTGTAATACGTACATAGGTACCTACATATTATAAAGTACTGAGGGCTAAAACTTATGGGAACACTATTACTCCAGAACCGCTCGAAGGATTTAAATAAGATTTTCCAGAAAAAATGGTGTTATTCCAAGGAAAGTTTATAGTCATCGTGGAAGTAGCTCCCCTGTGGGAAAAGTTATGCGTTTTACCAATTGTAAAAATAGAAAACAGATAAGATATTTCTTGAAACGAACGCAAAGGAGAAAAATAGAATTGAAAAAACTTCCTAGTATACCCACGTTTTTTTCGTCGTCTACTGGTTGTTGAGGTGGATGTTATTTTCTCTTTCTCTCTTTCCGTTTCGTTTTTTCTCCCAACAGGTTTCATTTGGATCCACAAAAAATGGATTAAGATAACTTTCTCTCATATTATCGATTAGTGGGTCGCTGAATTCAAATGTCTGGCCAAATTCTGGATTAAATCAGCAATTGGACTATTTTGGAACACAAGAAATTGGCAAAGGTAATTTTTTTGTATATTATAAAGCGATACATCAAAGGATATAATTTTTGATTATTGATTTGTCGATCTGAAACAACTGTTGAAATATTTAGAGCCACTAAAAGGTTATTAAAATAAAGAAAGAAGACGAACACTAAACAGATAGATAGACACTACGCAAGTGAAGCTGTGAGTAACAGCTTGTACCTCTATGTATGCGAAATTGTATCCCAGTCCACTGATCAGTCCAACGAATGCATTTTCTTGAATTTTGGATGTTCGTAGCAACTTGAATATTGTATAAATAAAGTAGTCGACGAAATGTTATTATCATAGAACACTACTAAGAGATAAAAAATACTCCACCAATATGAGTAAATACACATATATATACTGCACCAAGTAAGAGATTTATTGTAAAAGAATACAATAAGATGTTTAATCCACAAAGTTTTCGACAAGGAATTAACACAAAGAATAAAAACGGAAACGTTGTTGTCTGGTATTGTAGAAAAGTGTTGCCAACTAGTACCATTCAAACAATTCATAATGTTTCACCACATTTCTACTTTCTAAAAGTATCAATCATCAAACCAGAATGAAACCGAACTATAAATGGGAGAATAGACTCGATCCATTATGTATAATAACTTATTCTCTCCGATTAAGGGCATTAATTTCATGAATTTTGTTAAAAGACAAAAAGCAAAAAAAAAAAAAAAAAAACTAACATAAAATGGTAAGATTTCTGCGAATTTTTTACAACATTCTTCAAATTTTACTGTTTAGAGGCCTCTTTAGTTTTACCAAAAACGTATATACTTAGGCTATTGAAGTACTTAAATATTCTTTTGTGTTCACAGAATTTTGTTTTTCGCTTTCAAAGGGTAGTGCACCAACAAAACGAAGAAAGAACACCCTGTATAATCGATGGCCTTGGGTCTCCATCTCTGTTTGACCTAAACGTCTTGCTGCGATATTTTCGTGTTCAACGTGTCAAACATTTTTACATGTTTGCCATGTATAGTCTATGTGTGTATTATTGTTATGATTACTATTCTGTTTTTAAAGTGTTTCAATCACAAGAACGACTTCCGTAGGTGTACTGCTGTGTTCTTGACGTGTTTCAATTCTTTGTTGTCCCGTTTTTTTTTTCTCTTTTTGTGCCCATTGGCATATCTTTCAGCCCCAACAAAGTGGTCGAAAGATGCGTTGTCGAGCATCGTTGACCCCGTAATTCATGTTTAACTGATTCGTAAATATCATTTATATGACTGTATGATTTTCTTTTGTGCAGTATGTTAAAACTACCATCCTCTTTTCCCCGTTCGACCGACGACTTTTTTATTTCCTTTCATCTCATTATAGGTTGGTAAGATTGCTCGCTTATAAATGATTTCGGTCTGCTCTTTGCGCCGCAAAACTGGTATTAAACGTCGTATAAGGAAGTGATTTTGGCATTGACGTTCAATTTTTCGATACAACTATCTGATCGCACGTTATAGTTTACTACGGTTGAAAGTTTTTGTGTATTCGAACGTACATATATATAATATATTGTACGGGTAATGCGTATGATTAACAGTTAAATTCGTGGAGATGTTATTCGCCTACGATCTGGAATCCATTAATAATGGCGTAGAGTACGTGTATACTGAAGCAGAAATACCACAATGCGTACAGAGGTACGCTGTATATAGTCGAAACAATTCACAGTCGCAGCATCAGAGAGCAGGTTTATCGTGATTATTGATCTAAAGCATACGAGAAACACGAGTTGGTGTTTTTATTGGGCACACATATACCCGTACGATGAAGCTCGAAACTGTGAGGGTTTAGTATTAGGAATTATGGGCTGTCGTCTGGTTCCAGAGGTTCGAAGTAATTGCGCAAATAATAAGTTCCGCAACATTATTCCTACCACCGGTTAAATGCTCAATGTTTGTATTTTTCAAATTCTATGAAGTAATTCATTGGGAGGGCTAAAAAGCTTGACTCGCAGTTTTTTTCGAAAGTACGAGAACGAAGTTTCATTAATGCAGTCCAGCGGGGAAAGAAAAAAGCCTAAATCTATTTCGTTTCGCTAGTTTTGAAAACTTTTTCATTTTAATAATTGTGGATGGTAAAAAGTAGGTACAGCAGAGAATCCTCAGAAATATTCTTCCTATGAAAACCTTCCTTTCTTTTTCAAAAGTTTTTGATAATAGTTTTCAGTTATTTACAGTAACAAAATCCAAAGTTTCATTGCCTTTGATGAGTATACGATTAGAGGAAATATTGGGCAGAAAGATGTTTTTGTCACCGAGAAAAATAATTTTCTACAAAACAATTTTCGAATTAAGAACGGCAACTTTCGAAGTAACGAGAATCAGTCCACAATAATGATGTAATATTGAAAAATCTCTGTACCCTCGGCGTCTTATTGTCGCTGCAAACGCAAAACAAAGTAATAGCATATTAACTCGGGATAAAATTGCCAGTGCCATGCAGTAAAATTTCTCTCAGTCGATTACCCTGAATGAAAATTAGCCTGATACCTACGTAAAACTTCGTATGAAAGAGTCTAATTTTTGTCCACTGTTTTCCGATATAAATTGTTTCTCCATTAATGTCAGACGTCTTTGAACTAGTTTATATGTTCAGTACTAAGTTTTACAAGCCAAAAAATAATAATAATCTCCTTGTGGAGTGTAATGATAATTTCATATCATTTCTTACTTTATTAAATATTTCGTATTCTACTAACAATTATTCCTCTATCTCCATTCTGTATATAACTTCATTCTTACATCCTGTCTAAAATGAGGTCAGTAAAACTTGTCAAGACTTGCATCATGACATCACCTTTTCCAACTAACACAATATTCTCTTATTAAACATAATGATGTCATCTATTCCTTGAATACAAAATACAACTCTGCAGTATTCCTAATTCCTCTTAAAATTATAACTACACCCACTTTATGTCATAAGCATGTTATTCTATTGGTTCACTCTAAATTACGTAGATTATATCGACTAATCACATTTTATATCTCCCACGACACCGATGTATATTTCATTCGAATCCATACCCTTAGATCTAAGCCTAATCACTTACTAACATCTTCTCTTGTATGTTACACTACACTTCATATTTTCATGTACACATTTTAAAATATACACTATAAGAAAATAATATATGTGTCGTGTACTTTTTGTAACAATTATACCACTACATGGAGGTGTCCAGATTCAAAATTTCTAAATGGTAGCTCATATCATATTATTAACGTGTATTAAGCGAAAATTGGTGTTTGTCATAACCACATTCAAGATATTCATCATTGAAGGACTTTTTGAAATTCGAAACCAGCATATTTTCATCACCTCTTATGTAGAGAAATAATATTGATATGTGTCGATAAACATCAATATATTGGTGTCGAATATTTGAGATACCACTTCAGAACTTGTGACTTATAACTGACTGTGTTGTAATTCCTGCACACAGAATAATACTTCTCGCTATACATGATATTGAATGGCCTGTACCTTAAATATACAAAAAGATACTTCCCGAATTACACGTTGAAGAGAAACTGATAAAGCTTTTAGATAGGCACTTGGTACCCTCTGCTTCCTACGACGATGCAGTATGTTTGAAATATACATTAGTTAGATTTCTATGGTTTTACGTAGGTACCTATTAGGTATGTACTATGTACCTATAAATTAATGAAAAAGCTTAATATAAAATTTTTGCTGGTTTTCTCAATCATTTTCAATGGTCACGATTCTCGCATTCGATGCGACTTCTTGTATATTGTTTCCATGGAGAATGGATAGGTTGTACATTTAATCACTTTGCCGAATTGTTGCATAATTTATTAATTTATGATTTCCCACCTTATCGAAACATTTTTACATTGGAGTGAAACTCCTTTATTTATTATGCGCCTATAACAACTCGTTTTAACTGTTACCATATTCTATGTACGAGAATCCAATAAAATATTGAAAAAAAAATTAAATCTATTATTAAGACAGCCAGCGAGTCACAGATTTCCGTAGCTGAGCACTTCCACCTACTAACTGTATTGTTTTTATATGTACACTAAGCTATTGCAATTGATCCACTTACAAGTTACCAATGGTTATGGTTTTGATGCAATAGATCCCAATGAGTCATCAGCTAATCTATAAAGAGATAGGTGGTTACCGTGTGTAGTTCTACTTTCTTTGATTTAGCTGACACGATTTCTAGGTGAAAACAGGGACATGAATAATATTTTTAGAATCAATCCCCCCCCCCAATAGACAAAATACTTTTAATCGTTGAACTCTGACTTCATTACTTAGGAAATTTGTTGAAATATCTTGTACAGTTTATTTCTCTTTTCAGAAGCATTAAAACCCCTTCAACTTTATTAGTTATACACGCAGCACCAGTTTATCTGGTAACTGAATGTGTAAAAGTGCTGCGAAGTAAGAAGATATTATTTGTATCTGGTTAAAGTCTGAATATTTTCATTCCAGTTTCATGAATCACAGAGACAGCTATTAAGAATGCTACCACGAATTTTGAAACTTCGACAATCAATTACTGTGTTGATTTGAGACTCGTTCAAACGATGCTTAACTGTTTTAGATGTAGATAGCCTAAGCCTTTCGTATGCGCGAGATTTTCGATTTTGTCTTCACCAGTGTACGATATTCTATATATAGAAATATTCGCGTAAAACCGTATGGGCTACGAAACACCTTGTAAATTTCGAAAATTACGATTATTAGCCTGGAAAAGTGTAACCGTGAAAACAAACATAAAAAATTTTACGACTGCTATCTCGAAATATAAAGTTTAGTTATGGGACGCATCTGAAGGAGTAAAATGCCTCAGAGGTTACAATTAAATACTGTCTACGTTTTTGTTTTTGTTTTCTTCTCCTCCTTCTTCTTCACCTTTTGTGGTCGGTATTTATACAAAACTCCACTGATGCGGCGTGATTAGAAATTCGCGAATTCTTCGCAGAAACTGACCATCACTCATCCAACTACCGGTTCATCGCGGTGGGAGCTGACGCAAAAGAATAAAAAAGAAAAAAAAAGAAATTAAAATCAAATTTTGCACGAAACAATACAGAATATTACATTAAAGGATCGTTTAACAGAATCGATTAGATTTATAACTTTATTTTTATTTATTTTTTTTGATTTTGGTTACTTAATTTTACGAATCGATTTTGAATTTTTTATTGGTACTTTACAATCGACTTAAAATCTTAAGCACTATCTTGTTCTTATAAAATTTAGTGAAACTGGAGAGACACTAGCGCAGCAACAGCTCTCCTGTAAAAAGCAGGTTTTCAAACATCAGGCAATCACAAAAAATCACTCAACATAGCAAATGATCCACGAGAACAAACCTACCAATCAAAAGCAAAATCAACTGATCCGCTTTTTACATTAAAACCGGAAGTAATTATTGTACTAAATTTCAGAATTATCGGGCGAGAATTGCGAATTTTGTGGAGTTAGCAGGTCATTGACCCTTCCAACCGTCCTAGAGCAAGAACTGTGAAGTCAATTGCATTCAAATTCGATAGCATGTTAGAATTGTTCAAATTAATGTTTGTTTTAAATTTTGTAAATCTATTGCTTGAAAATTATACATTTTAGGGTCGTTAAGCCTCTAAAATCGGTATAAAAACAGATGTACCGGAAGTACCGACCTGTTAACCCACACCACATTCGAATGATCTGATCCTTGTTACAGTATAACTAACGTTTAGTCAGTGAACTTGCCACCTATAACATGTTAACAAGAATTTTAGGTACATATAAACATACACAGGGTAATTCACATTTCAACGCACCATAGAAAAATAACATTTTGGTGCGTCCAAAATTGACTCACGATGCCTTTTCCATGTAAATATAACAGCGAGTTAGTGTGTCCGTTTGGGGAGACAAATTCTTTATAGATTCTGTGAACTTCGGGGAGCTATCCTACTTAATAAACAATCATTATGGCGTTAAGGATTGTCTGTTTAGTACAAAAGCACTCCTAATTTTGCAGAATTTGTACAAAATTTGTTTGCCAAACAGACAAATTATTCGACGCACTAGGAAATTACAATGCCAGTAACAAAGTATGAACTTGTTCACTATCTGATAAGGCAAACAATTACGGTACTTTTTAAAAGGAGAGAAGTATTTGGAACTTTTGCAAGGAGAAAGAACCGATTGAATACGCCAGAATGTAGGAGTGCGTAAAATATGCTACCAGTATTTGATAAATTCATTTCTGAAGTTCTCCATTGCAGGTTAGTGAGAATGGGAAGGACCATTTCATATTGATACCAAATTTTATATCCTTCTACGATCTGGTTTATTCCTTGCAAAAGTTGGAAATACTTTTCTCTTTTTAAAGTACCACGATGAACATAGACCCAATGATACTCTGATCAATGATTTATACTCTAACATTTAATCAACCAGATTAAGTGTAATTTGTTATTTTTTCTGATAGTGAACAAGATCTTACTTATTTAGTGGCACTGTATTTTCCTGGCACATCAGATAATGACTTGGTATTATATGTACGTGGAAAGAGCACTTAATTAAAAAAAAATAACTAGGTAAAAACGAAAATACCTGCAAATGACAATTTTTTACAGTTTTATTCGCTTTAATGGAAAACCTTTTTGCGTATTATCAATAAATAATAATTGAAAAATTTAAGTCATTTTCATAAATATCTAGATAAAAACAAAAGTACCTGGAAAATAAATTTTAGGCAGTTTTATAAATACCTAATCAAAAACTCAAGTGCGGTAGAAAATTCAATTATTTATTAAATTTTTAACTGACCACTAGGTAGACCTAAAGGCTAAAGCAGTCAACTTTATGAACTGTTTGTGTAACTGTATAAATAATTTCAGTTTAATAAGATAATTTGATGAATTAATTGCATTTGCTGGCTTTTACCTATTTGTCTAGAAATTCTTGTGAATTTTAGGTATATTATAGATATTAACTGATTATTGATTTAGACTAGGTCAATTTCAGAAAAAAACGTTAATTTGATAAATGACTGGAAACCAAAATAATTTACATTTCTGACTGAAATTAGTCAGGCAAATAATATACAAAATGAGGACATAGAGATGTTTTTCCAAAATTTTCCTTTCTGACTGAAAATCTACCAATTTCTCAGATTTTTGATTTTTACAGTGACATATATAATTATATAATTACAGAGGAAACCTCTTAATAGGGACATGTTGAGCAGTTCCCATTTTGTCTCTAATAAGTGGTGTCCCAATTAAACGATGTTAAAAGTTCAAAAAACAAAAAAAAATTAATGGTGAATTTCAGTATTGGACTTCTGGTACAATCACAGTAATAACAGTTAAAATTATTGAATAATTATATTACATGTATTATAATTATGTACATATACCTACATTAATGTATGACAAAAAAAAGATAACTAGAGGTGTTTGTTAAAAGAAGATGGCAGGAGGTACTTTTTCACAACCTACATTGAAACTAATTGGCTCAAGACTACATGAAATTATGAAAGATAGATGGAAAAATTATAAAGACTAACATGTACTATCCCTAATGAATTGAAATAAGATTATAATCACTTTCAATAACAGTCCAATGGCAATTTTACCTTGTCTGTGGACTTCTTTTGTCCCAATAAACCGATGTATTTTCCCCAATAACTGGTCTGATTTCCTATAGATTTACATAATTTATTTTGGGACTTTCCAGATTTATCCTAATTAAGCGGCTTCCACTGCATATGAATCTAAGCTTAGAAAACCTGCTTGAAAAGGTAAAAAGAACAAGACGTGGGTACCAATGGAGGAAACTATAGAAAAACATAAACAAAAAAATGACCAAATAGCATTACAAACGCAGCTATTTTTCACCAAAGAGTTGAGCAACATCCTCTTTTTCTTCATTTTTAGTTTAAATGGATTTCAAAGTTGTTTTTTTTTTTTTTTTTTTTCAAAGTTTTGAAAGTAAAAGAATATTGTAATTATAATGCAAATGATGCTAATCAGTGATCGCTAGAGGAGGACAGTCAATTTAAATGAGCTAAGAAATATGCAAAAAGGTTGATGAAGAATGACAAAAAATAAATAAAAATAGGAAGAGAGATGGTTTAATTCGTGGTTGGTATTTGGTTACTTCCTGGTGATAGGAAACCTAGAAAAGTTTGCCTACATATGTATATATATACCTACATACAATGTACCATAGATATTAAGAAATACAAAATTAAAGCATGTTGTTAGAGCAAAATTGATATATATATATATGCTTGCAGCTGCACGAAATATATCCACGTTGACGATAAAAATAAAAGTCTTATTGAATTTGATTCACTGTTGGAATGTGCATATATAGAATTTGATTGATGTGTTTATAAATTACTGTATATGCTGCGCCATAAGTCCGGTTTAATTCGTAAAATTTTCTTTTCCCGGCTAATACCTGTATGGTCTCTATATTTTTTTTATCACTGGCAACGATCTCGTCATCTTCGGTAAAACTTTATCTTTTCCGGCACTTTTGAACATTAAATTTTGGTACTCCGCTGTAAAAATTAAATTTATTGCCTTACTATAAATTATATGAAATAAATGTTGAATTTGTTCGATGCCACATTGTATAAGAAATAGAAACGAAATGAAAGAATGAAAAAAAAAACAAAAAAACGAATATGAACATTAAGAAGAAAACAATTACTTAGTCGAAAGAAGTTTCATAGACAGTTACGATCGTGCTTGACCACAAGAAGATCATTATCACCATTAAAACATATTCTTTGTTTCCAAAAATTAACAATGCGACCAACCGAGTTTTGTAGGTATTCCCATGACGGTATAAATATCGTGATATTTTTAAATAAACCATAAATTTACTCGCCGTTAAGAGGGTCTAAAAAACAAAAACTACTAATTGTATTGTGCCATAGGTGCAGTTGCCAGTTTGCAAGCAATGTTGATGATTTAACCGAATTAGAAACTCTCCAACAGAAATTGGAGTCCTTTACATTGTCACAATGACATACTTAAGGTAGGTATGCTAAAAACATTCGGTTTTCAATAAAAAGTGAAAACTGTACTATATCATAAAAGTTTTTACACGATCCCTGCTTGTATTTTCATTTCAAAGATAATTTTTGAATCCAAAAAAAAAAAAAAAAATGAGCAACTGAAGTTTGAAATGTTGGTAATAGATATGCTTGCTACTGTCAGATAGAGTTTATTTATATTATAAAGTGAAAAATATTGTTTCTCACGGAACTTCATTGTTTTCGTAAACTTTTCAAATAAAATTTTTGATAAAATTATTAAACTGTCGCTGAGAAATTTTAATTACCAACATGGGAAAAATTTTGGTACCAGTATGTGCTTGAAAAAGTTATTGGAAAGTTGCTCCAACATTTCTCACTTACATTTCTCTTATTTCTGATGATAAAAAAAAAACTAGTCAGTATCAGTGGCTGAAGCTGATTACTATTAATGTGATAACATTTTCATATTATTTAACTTTAAATGACAGTGGGATAATTCTCGGCTACTATTTCAATATATGTATTGACAAAATGTCATATTTTGATATTTCATGGGAAATCTATGGAAAATCTACTGTGTAACTGTAACTAAAATGGTATCTTATTTCCCTCAGTTCCAAGGTAAACATAGGATTAATGTAAAATTGAAGTTTCATTTATCTGTAAGAATAAGAAAAATTCATAAAATGATCAGTATTAAATAGATTTTAATAATTATTGGTGAATGGTGTATAATCAGTGGATGGGTTTTACTTTTGCCGATAAATTATTTCATCAAGTTAGATACTTACAGGAAAATCAGTCGGTGAATCGAGTAGAATCCATCGATGGATTCTACTCGACTTACCAACCGATTTTCCTTTAATTTATAGTGAAATAATTCATCAGTGAATTGAGTAGAATCCGTCGATAGATTCTATTCTACTTGATTCACCGATTGATTTTCCTTCAATTTAATGATATAATTCATCGGCAAATCAAGAATGCATTGATGGATGAATTCATTTGCGAAATTCGTTGGCGTTATATTTACGAAGATAAATTAAGTTAATTACCGTACCAAATTCTGAGATGAAACATAGAAAACCTCTGGATACTGCAAAGATTGATAACACAATAAACATATTATTTCAGATTATACTTATTGAAATTCAAATGAATATAAAGATGAATACTTACAATTTTGTAATTTGAAAACATTATCAAAAAAACAACTAGGTACACTTTAAAATCATGAATATTAAAAATAATTCAAATTACTATTCACTCATTCTCATTCACTGATAAACCTTAGAAAAATTCCAGTAAATATTTTAGCTACTTAATATATTGATAAAAATTTGATTTTGATGTTAAATGGGAAATACATGTAAATAAATATCGATCAGGTTTATAAAAATTCGATATGTAAAAAATCTATATTTTCCGTTGTTAAATGGAAAATGCATGTAAACCAATATCGATACTTTATCGATGTGTGAGAAAAAATAGGAAAATAAAGAAACATCGAATTCGAAAACAGATCCCATATAGAAAATAAAAATGTTATCACATTAAAAAAGAAGATCGTAGGGAAGCAGAGAGCACTAACCCTGCGGAGTTTCATTTTGACTTATTCTTCGCAAAAATTTTACAAAAATCACTTTTCATTTGAAATTTAGGTAAGTACTTGAATATTTTATTTGAAAATGCTTCTCATCCATCAAAGAAAGCATAAAATGTTCAACTATTGTATAGTAGAAGGTTTTTTTTTCTCCTAAAACAGAACGGTCATGCATCAACACTCGTAGTCATGGTTTTAGTCGAAGTCTCAACCTTGCTCGCAATGTTTTTACTATTATTAATGACCGAATTAAACTTATAATGCGTTCCATTTCGGTGTATGAAATTGAAAACAATGGAAGACTAAATGTTGTAAATTATTTAAATAGCAAGGTTGCGAACATTTAATAGATCGTTCCTTTTATTTTTTCAAGTTGTACGTTTGGTTTCGGTCTTGCTTGGTCAGTCTTCTGCTTGGTCTTGCTGAATCAATCTTGACCTTGATACTGGACTTAATATTAACCTTTTTACTGTAAATTTATAGACTTGAGTTCGTAACCTTGACCTTGCATGGTCGATCTTCGCCTTGGTCTTGGATGGTGGTTCTTAGCCTTGGTTTTTGCATAGTCGATCTTGACTTTGATATTGGTCTTGTAACTATAAATATGATTTTGACCTAGGCCTGGTATGGTCGGTCTTCGCTTCAGTCTCGCATATTGGGTGTTAGCCTCGGTATTGGTCAGTCGATATTGAACTTGATATTGGTATTGAAAACAGTACAACATTAAGAACATTTTGACACATCACTACCGAGTACAAGGGTTGAGTAGATATGAACCTGCTTCGATTCAATGTGACTGTCCGACATCGATATACAGGAGATGCTAATATCTACAAATCCCTCAAACGTCATTTACCCAACTTATCACAGGCCACAAAATGAAAATGATAATATTATTCGTTCGCCACCGGCCGGATGTAAACCATAAAGTCTATTCGAAAAGTAAATAAAAATAACCTTCAAATTAGCATCTATTCTTTTCTTTTCTTTTCTTTTTTTAAGGCAATGACCCTCCACCTATATACTTCGCCAATATGCCTCATTAACGCCATCGTACAAAAAACGAAAATCGTTTGTTTAGTTTAAACTACACTTCAGTATGCAAAGTGAGAAGCATGTCGTAATTTTAGAAAGTTTAGGATATTATCACTTTTTTTTCGTTTTTTTTTTTTTTATTTTTTTCTTTGCCCAAATCAGAATTATAGTCTACTGTCGCTTTTCATCCAATAGCATCGAAAACGTGTCTTTGGACGTTGTTGTTGTTAGTGATACTGTTGTTTCTCTTTTTCGCTCCTCTTTAATGACGTACGCCCATCTAAGTGCATGTGACGCGTGCAAGATTCTGCGTCAATTCGTGGCTAGGAGCACAAAAAGAAGGTAGTAGCAAAAAGAAAGAAAGAAAGATTCTAAAAAAAAAGAAAAAGAAAAAGAACGAGAGAATTGAAAAAGAATGAGAGAATAAAAAGTGGGAGAAATTAACGACGAAAAAAGTATGGGATGCGTTCGTTGATTTGTTTATAACACAAAAATACAGGTAGAGCAGTTAGGTAGGTATAAACGGCACTTTTCGTGTCCGTGATATGGTGGCTGTGGAACACTGGAACCGGCGAGAATCAGTCAACCGGTGCAAACGTGACCAATTTTTTACGAGCAACCAACCGGTTACTATCACCAGTATATTATCAAAAAAATAAAAATAAAATAAATAAGCGAATAAAAAATAATCGACGATATACAAAAAATTTACAAGACTGCAGTATAACGCGAATAAATGGAAAAAAATTTCTAAAAATATTACAAAACAAAATTTCCCCAAAAAATTGCCAAAAAAAATTGTCACAAATGTGAATTATGTATAGTTGAGCTGGTGGTCTATCAAAATGTTACAAGTAACGCGGGCATATCGTTGTATAAAGATAATATAAGTTCTCAATACGAAGAAGAGCCACAAACAACAACAATAACCGTGCACCTATAAGGCTACCTAATTATCCATTATATGGGAGGGACGACTTTTAATAGCGGAAATAATTTTCAGTTCACTTTATTCGCAGGTCTGCCTTAAACAAATTCCGGTGTAATCTTGTAGAATTATCATTTTTCAGCCTAAAGGGTGGCAACATTTTTCAAGGCTGTTTTACATAACTGGATTTATAAATGCAAGAACATAATATTAAGAGTAATATTAAAAAGGCCGAAAATTCTACAGCTCTATAAAATTTATAACTATACGAATAATTTTCCAGTCTTATACGCAACCGTTACGACAGATTTTGTATAAGCGGTTTTAAAGATGGTGCTGGGGTGCTAAACCTCCACAGATCAAGCTTTTAGCTCCCACCAGAAATTTTTACAGAAACGAAAAATCGTATTCAAGTGGCAGAGGTAAGTAATAGGTAGTCAGAAAACACTGTAAAAGGATTTTTTTTGTGTGTGCAAGGACTCCCTCGTTTTACCACAAATTTAGACGTAGAGGGTACTTCAGCCTTTCAGAGATCCAAAAAAAGTTTTCGCTCGCAACATAGTCCCATTGTGACATAAAACCTTTTTGTTAATCTGTTAACCGGACCTTTTTCCATAAATTAGCCGATTGGGGAGGTAGATATTTGAGACAGAATTGGGCGACAGATAAAATTTGACAGGGACTTGGAAACATTATGACCAAAATCCGCCTATGAGACTTCGCATAACTTGAACTATTCGGCAGAAACACTAGCGTTATAATTCTAATTGAAAGCAGAAATTTGAAGGGATAGAATGGGTACTCCTTGCAGGCAGAAGAACGCGTTCATGTAACAAAGGCTTGAGTCAACTCTGGTTCTTTTTTGTTTTATGTCGAGGGAAAATATGCAATTTCTTTGATGAAGTACAGTAGAAATCACCTCAACAAACATCGGTTACAGCAAACAACTCACTACAACACACAAAATGCCTGGTCCCTACCGAATTCTATTTACTTCTGTGTTAAGGAAAATTGGCTACAACAAATCTGGCAACGAAAAAATATTGGCTACAACCAACAGATTTTTGTGCCATGTTAAGCCAAAAAACCGGCTACAACAAAATAATTCACTGATGTTTTCTTAATTTCTTTCATATGACATACCAATTTTTCCATCCAATCATAATATTCTTCTAATGGTCAGTTTTGTGCTTCTAAAAATTACCATATGTTATTTAATCAGTGTAAAATTGCATTTTAATGACAACCAAAAAAAAAAATAATGTCCTTATATGTACTTTTTACGATTAGTACTGATTAATTAGCAATCACCATCATTTTATAGAGCCAAATATCCATTACAATCCAGTTACAGCAATCTGTTTGTTGTAGCCAGTGAGTGGCTACAACAAACTCCAGATATAACAAACAAATTTCAAATTCCCTCGAAATTCGTTGTATAGCCACTTCTTACTGTATAATGCTTGAGAAGTTGAGAGCCTAAAGAATTCAAATTATTTTTACATACCTTCAGTTATATTACTGATATATTCATAGGTGGAACTGGGAGGGTAAGTGCTAAGCTGTCCAGTCAATTAAGTTGCTCAGCCTTCCTTAAAATATTTTCAAAAAGGTAAAATTTGAAACATTTATTTTAACTAACTTTGCCCTAAAGTAGACTCAACTATCAGATACTGTTTTTTAAGAGTAGTTTTAAATGATGTGTGAAACTGAATTTACTTAACTTTTCTAGCTACATATTTGGTTCGTGTTAATCATTCAAAAAGATTAAATTAGACGAATGTGGATTGAATAAACTTGTGTTTCAACGATGAATTTCTGTTAAAAGGATGACATAATAAACTGTTACGAAAAATGTTTAATTTTTACTCAGTAAAACGTAATTTTTCAGGATTTAATGTATTGGTCTTTATGTTTAAGTGTGATTATTATAAATTAATTAACATTCCACAGAAATATCATTCAACCTTTATTAACGCATGCGTTGTACGTCATCACCGTTCAAAACACTTTCAACTTGATTTTCAGAAAAACGGCGCATGTAACTGCGACCCGCAATGCATAGCCTAACTCTCGTATGAGCTGATGCTCGGTAAGTTGAAATAAATTCATAATACAGCAGATATTTTTGACGCAAAAACGTTCTTCGAATTGTTCAGTGAATACTCATAGGCAATGTACAGTCGGGGCCCAGATATTTATCAAATGGGTGTCTTTTTACCCAGTTTGCTTACAAACGGAGCGTTAAAATTGACGTTACAAAATGGTTAGCGGTGGGGATGATGAAAACTATCCGTTTCATGGGAAAACAAAACGATTGGTACCATTTTCCCATTTTGACCTAATTTTATATTTTATGTATGTATATATATATATATATATATGTACGTATCGCTTAAGATTTTGAGAAAACTTCTAGATGGATAGGGCTGGAATTTTCCCGAAGATAGTACTCTTGTTGGAGCAGGTCTGAAAGAAGTATCGTTCCTATTGGCTGATTAGTTTCCGAGAAAACTGAAGAAAAAAACTTTCCTGGAAAATGAATTTTTCTAGGATTCTGAGAAAATAACGGAAAGCATTAGGCTGAAATTTTCACGATAGATTATTCATATGTCGCTACAAGTCTGGTAGAAGTTGTGTTCACGGTTTTGAAAAAACTATCAAATAGATGAAGCAGAAATTTTCAATGCAGATAGTTATCATTTCGGAGTATATTTGAAAGAAGTTAGGTGCTTATCGGTATCGTAGTTTCCAAGAAAACTGGAAAACAAAAATTCTTGGAAAAGTTGTTTTTCCAGGATTCTGAAAAAATGACAATAGCGATGGAGCTGAAACTTTCACGATAGATTATGATTATGTAAGTACAAAGTCTGATAGGCGTTTGGTACCTATTAATTCCGTAGTTTCTGAGAAAACTGGAGAAGAAAAATTGATTGAAAAAACTTATGTTCGTATAATTTTGAGAAAACTAGCAAACAGGTAGGGCTAAAAATTTCGTGAAAGGTATTTTCTATATGGGACCAAGTTTAATAGGAGTTTGGTGATTATTGGTTCAATAGTTTTTGAAGAAATTAGAAAAAAGTAAATTCCGGGAAAATCAGTTTTTAGCAATAAAATATAGATCCATAATTTTTTAAAGATATCGACAACTATTGATAGTTTTTTGTAATTTTTCTCCAAAAATAAACGATGAAATATCAATAATATCGATATGTTTGTCAGATATCGATTACTATCGATATTATTTTTTCAAGTTATTTAAATTCTGTTATTTGTTTTTTAATTTATAGATGAAAATTTGCAAACTGGGTTTTCTGTTGAAGTTTTGCTGCGCTAAAGTTTTTTTGAGTGAATTCATTTACCATTACCAAAATATCATAACTATTTTTCAGTTCCACATCATTAAAAATCGAATATTTGTTTACTGAAAATGATGAATAAAGTGTTTGAAATAATCCATTAGCTATTTAAAATAATACCTAGTCATTTATCCACTCCATTAAAGTTTTAAGAAAAATAATAATTTTCAAAATAAAAATTTATGATTTGAAAGTGAGAAATGGTGACATCAACTTTTACTTAATCTATGGAAAGCAAGATCAGGTGCCAGCAAAGTAAATCTAAAAAAAGAAAAAAAAGTAAATGATTAGATAATATAGAGGTTCATATTTAACGGTATTATCTACAATATAAGAAACATCAGTTCCAAGTTGTGTCACTGTATGCATTGTTTACCTGTTTTTAAGGTTAGTACTTGGGGGGTCTGCTTTGTGTAGTTTTCTGGTATACTTGTGTTGGACTCTGGGGGCTTGAAGTTGGTTGAAGTATGAGCTAGACAAATATTAATTATTACACCGGAGAATAAATAAATGAGAAAAACACAAGTATTTCACTAATCAATGACTTTAATGATGAGAGAGATATTCACATGAACAGACACAACTCACAAACTGAACAGATTGAAGACGCAACTGAACAGGAACTGGAGAATGATGATACTGTGTTATCAACTAGTGATTGAACAATAATTAATGTACCGACAACTTGGTTACAGGATCAAAAGGTTTCGAGTTTGAGACCAGACACCCACATTCCCAACCAAAAATGGTGGTGTATTTGGTTCGGTTCTATTTGTGCTTCAATATATGATTGAAAAAAATCATACTTGGTAAACTATTAGCCATTGAACTTCAACCCTCACTATCTCGCTACATTGACATTGAAACAATAATACTATATTCACTAACATTTGGATGAAATGGCCACGTAACCAAAGCCCATAAAGAGAAAAAAAAAGTTACCTGTCAAATGTAACGATGTAAATAATTAATGTTTGTTTAAGAATTTGGTAGGTACAAAACTTTTAGGTTCACAAAGATATATTAAGCCTAGAGTATCAACTTATCTGTATTATGTAAGCAGCATCATATCCTCTTAAATTTTATAATTTCACTCAATATCGTAGTTCTGGTTCAAATCAGATGGAATTAAAACGATGTGATTTCGTTTTAGGTCGGGGTTAAAATTATTATCATTCCAATTTTTTTTTGTATGTGGTCAGAATTAGGGTTTCTTCATGTTATTTTCTCTTCACATCCCTGTTTCTCGGACAAGCGGCACTAATTACGACAATATCTATTACTCGATGTACTTACCTACTTATTTCTGTATCACTTTTCTATCGGATATAACGAATGCCAATTTCACCTACATTTAGCTACGAATTCGAATATTATTGCAACTATGGACCGTGCCAACCTCAAAATCATTCTTTAATAAAACATTCTGTCGCTCTCACTTCACACCAGAGTCTGCAAAACCAGTAAAACTTAGCAACGATTTCTAAAAATAGTCAGTATAATTATTATCACTGATACGTCATTATTTGACAGCCACTGGAATTTCTCCAGATGTTAGAACCTAGACAAAACATAATCAACCATGAGCATTCTATTTTTTTTCTAATCATATTTTCGATACCTATTAATAATTAAATCGTGTCGAAATCACATGTTGCCATTCATTTTTTTTTCACTCCAGCAATAGGTAGCCTAACCAGCCCCAAGTAATATAGTATAGATAAAAAAAAAAAAAATTTGGCATATTTCCATTCCAGACGATAATCACGCGTAGAAAGAAAGTAAAGAGAACGATGAAGATGAGAACAAAAAAAAAAAAAGTACAAATACTCAGAAGTTGAAGAAAAAAAAATTGATGCCCATCAAAAACTGAGAAGAAACTATTTATTTCTTTCTCATTGCCTCTCTCGTCTCTACCTATATTCCAATTCGTCATCGATGATGAAAATAATCGATCTGCATTCCGAAACCGGAAGAGATGTCTACTGTGGAAGCCTTAGGCTCGAATTGGCATGGCCATCCGTCGATTGATTGAAGATTGAATCAACATAATTTCTGGTCAGAGGTTCAACATTCCACGAGATGTTGGCTTATAGCCTCAAGCTTCACCGCATTCTTCGATATGTAACGGGAGAGATAGAGAGGGAGTGAGTGAGTGAGAGAGAGAGAAAACTTGCAGCAGTTTTGTTGTCAGTTTACCCGGCTATATCGTTGATGTTCTTGATGTTGATGTTGTTATTTTTACTTTTTTTTTTTCGAAGAGTAAATCTACGCACCTAAACTTTTAATTTTTCTCCTTACTCACACTGCTCAAGTAAAATAGGTGCCTATACTCGTACCTATACATATTAAAGTTCTCACTAGAGCCAATATTTTAAAATCGCCTATTCCAACAGTATGGTTTCGGTGTCTTTTTCATGTACCTACGTATTATTAATTTTTCATTCTCGCACTCTTTCTCGAACTCACTCATATTCTATCGTTTTTTGCTGAATGATTAAATCTACCGTTTGTAATAATCACGTTTTCACTCTCGTCTTACACACTGATACCGATTTAATTTTTGAAGCTTTTGACATCAATTTTTTAATGAATATTAACTAGTAAAATGTGAGTTGATTTTCGTGGCGCGTACCTGCCTATAATGTGTATACGTTCGGTGAAAAACACGATATAAAAAAATTGCTCGTTTAAAATCTGCCGTAAATTATAGTAGTTAAAATTTGTTTTTGTTTTGTTTTGTTTTTGTTTTGTTTTGTTTTGTTTTTTTTTGTTTTTTTTTTTCATTTTACCTCCATAAACTGACGATGAGAAACGTAACATGTGATTTTATCGTATTACCTACCTGCGGCTAAAGTAAAATATAATATTCGGATCTTGGCAGATGGGTTTGAAAATTATTTAACTCAAATTGTTGGTAATGTGGTTGCCGACAGTTTTACGGCGATTTAGGGAAATGTATAATTTTCTAAATTGGATTAATTTATTTTTTTGACTGTTGATGCGGATATTAATTTTAAAATCCGAAAATTCGATTATTACTTGTTTCTATTTACGTATTCACTGAGAGCTGGAAACATCGACTAACGTAAACTAAATTCGGGTAGATTTTCTCCTCTTTTCAGAGATACCATTCTCAGCTCTCTAACTTAATTAATAGCAGTTGAGGATTCATTGAGGGAAAGAGGAGAATAAGTTTCTAGATTCCAAAATACGGAAAATCTCCCGTTAATTTGCGTTTTTTTCGTTTATTTGTTGTCAAAAAGCTAAAGATAATTAGAAGATTATATATGGAAATTTTTAAAATTTTATCCACTTTTGGTCATTGCAAACTCCAGCTCTCTAATTTGATTAGAGGCTGAGGAATCATTTGAAACTTTTTTTTTTTTTTTTAAACTGAAAAGTTGTGTTAGATTGAATTGGCAATTTGACAGATAGTTTTTCCAAAAATAACTAAATAATAGTATCAAAATGATTATATGTTCGAATATTTTACACCTTGTTGCGCAGGAGTGTGTAAAGTACTTTACAGGATTTGGATACGCGAGAAATTGTAAAATTATCGTCTACTTCACAGGTCAAAAATTTGTTTGTTTACATTCGCTGTACATGCATGTAAAACTTGTTCATTTGTGCATGTGTTGCAAAAATAAATTTATAATAAGGTGCTGAGTTTATTGAAGGTAGAAATATCTTAAATGCAAACAGATTTCTGCAACTAATTCATCGAATCATTTCTATTTGTAATTTCGTTGAAATGAAAACCGTGAGCACATTTCACCGATGTGTATTATTTTTAAATTTTCTGTATTCGTATTTACAAAATTATAGAAGGAAAAATGAAAATAATTATTTGTAATACAAGTGTATAAATTAGGTGACTTTGTCACACTCGTGTCAATCACCTACTATATACAAAAATTTTATTGCAGTTAACCAATAAATTTACGAATAAGTATATAATAATACAGCTTTCTATTGACTAAAAATTCTCTAAATAACGTTGGCCTACCTAAATGAAATTTTTTTTAGAAATATTTTGTATCGATCTTTGATTCATAATGGCTGAACTAAGTAAGTAGGTATACGCACTGGACAACATAGTTTGTAACGTAATATAAATTCAAATCAGAGTTTTTTTGTAACATGTGCATGTAAATGCTGATTTTTCGAGGCGGTATGGCGTACCTAAAGTGGCTAATTTTCGAACTTTTCATTTTCTCACTCTTTCTCATTTCCTTTTTTTTGGTTCCTCAACTTCTTTTCACTCCATAATGACTCCTCAAATTTTTTTTATTTCCTAAAGATTCCTTTCCTATTTATATAAACCCCTTTTTTGTTTCTCTATTTTTTAGCACGCCTCATTAGTTCCTCAAGTTTTACACTTTCTTTTTTCATTAAGGAATACTCCATTTCCTATTTCTTATTTATTTTAATTATTTTATATGATACATTATCAGAAAAGCAACGTTTAATCTGGTATTTTGCAAATGAAAAGTAACTCTTCTCATTCGTGAATGTAATCTCGATGTACATGAATGTGCCTCAATGTAAAAACGTGAACTATCTTTTTACCTAGAAGCACATTCACTTTTCATCAAGATAAAGGTACGGGTCTTTGTTAGCAAGTATACGTATAAAGGTGATAAGAGATGAGCCGCCATCTTGGGTTATTTGTTTTTTCATGAATTTTACACTGTGTATTATTATTATAGGGTGAAGTTCTATAAGACTAAGCAGATTCTAAGATCACGCATTGACCATTCCTCAAAACTGAAGAGCTGATATGAAAATTCATATACATTGCAATATTTCCATAACAATTTAATGGATTTTGATGCTAAAAATGTGATTTTACTGCTTCTAATTCAAAAGATATTTACATTTAAAATTTTTAGAACATGAAATTATAATTTTTTCAAACTACCTCGGAATGTTTTGTGACTTAAATAAAATTCCAATAGCAAATAACTTTATATTGATGGAAAGTACATTTAATAAACTTTTAGATAATGTAATGGAATTTAACTTCATACTTATTTATGATGGAGAAAAATAGTTTTAAGAAATTCGAGTCATAAGTCTCTAAGATCGAGCATATATCAAATAATACTGTTGCATTCCATTTTATCTATCTTTTTTTTTTTCACCACCTATGTGGAAATGTGACAACAATCAGAGCAAATATAATCCTCTAAAAAATAAACTAAAAGCTTAGATTTACACTTAAATTAGCCTAATGAATTCAACTACTGACAGAATCTTCAAAGGAGAAAGTATTATAGTAGTAGAGTAAAGGTCTGTAAGATTGCACACTTAGCAGTTAAGTCACCATACTTTCAATTCTAATGATGAGAACTTTACTATTTTTGAATATGTTATAATCCAAATCCTTGTCTATAACATATCGTGAGAATAACGTATTATTTTTTGCAAAACTGGTGTTTTATGGAGGTGCGCGATTTTAAGAATGCAAATGTGTGATCTTACAGATACATTTTTTGGGGTCACATTTTTAAAGGTCTTGCAAAAAATCATTATAGCTCCAGTTGTAGTTTACGCCATAAGTCGTACTTTGAATATTATATAGACAAAGTATACAACTATAACATATCCAAAAATAGAAAAATTTTAAAAATTTTTAATGAAGTTATGGTGACTTAACCACTAGGTGCGCGATCTTATAGACCTTTACCATATATGACACAAAATGACGGTTCATCTCTTATCACCCTCATGCGCTTACCTGTTAGTAAAAAGGCTGAGTAGAGGTTACAATTTCTGAATGAAACGTTGAATCTACCACAATGAGGAAGTTGATATTTTGTTCTATGTTTTATAATTTTCATGCAAGACTCATCATATGATAGAATTTTAACGTTTCGTTGCTTTCTGATTACTAATTATATAAAATATCTTCCTCAAAAAAGTTTAAAAGTGAATTTTTATGATTCAGAAATTGCTCACTCCCTGCACTCATTTCAAAAACTTTCCTCACATGTAAATACTCATTTTTGAACCATGGTGTGTAATACACTATTTTCTAAGTTGAATTTATTTTATAAAATTTTCCGCCTCGAGTGAGATTTGAATCATCGTCATTTTTGTGGTAGACTATCACCCTACCAATGGTACCACAAATGCAGGTTGATAGGATGATGTAAGTTCATCCTTATAAGTTGCTAATGAACTTTTATTCGCCTATTTCTTTCTACAGAGGAACAGTTTTTTTTTTTTTTTAAATGTTTCAAAACCAGCATCCCCTACACTTGTTACAAAAAATTAAGGGTGCTACAAGTGTTAAAGAACTATTTTAACACGTGTGAAGTTTGCAGCACTTGCCTTTGGCTCATTCGCAAACTCTCCATTTTTGGTAAAAAAATAACTCACTTTTGGCCCTTGTAACACTATATACTATCATTTACCTACCTACCTACCTACCCACCTACCTATTTGACGCTATTTTTTTTTGTTTTTGCCAAAAAAATGTAGAACTGAACAGTTTATGCGAAGAATGATTGTTCAATTCAACCCTATATAGTTTTAGAGCTGCCTACAAAAGAACAACTTTTTATGAAAACAAGCTCTCAAAGTTCCGCCCTTTTTTCTATAATGAACACAGCTTACTGAGAAATTTAACTCAATAATTTTCTGAATTTTCTTCCAATAGACTCGCCATATGGATTAATGGGAATTTCAATAAATCACGTCAATAAAAGATGGGATTCACAGTTTCCACATTAGAGAAAAATATGTACCTATTATTTTTTTAGTTCGCTTCATATTTTCGTCTACATTAAAGAATCTTCTTTGTGTTACGAATATTATCGCTCAGTTAATATGTTCTTTTCAAAATCGAAAAATAATATGTTTCTCAGAAAGTTGAAATTTTACTTCGTTCGATTGACCCAGTACGCAGAATAAAAAATAAATCGTCCACTCTCAAAATCCAATCGTCATCATGGTTAATAATTTCAAATAATTGTACGTTCGTCTCAGCTGAAAGCCGTTTAGACGGTACAAATTTGTAATTCGATCATAATCCACATTCATTCGAACAAAATCAGTTTAGTTGTTCCACATTTTACACACGCTCACCCTCAGAAAAGTAGTCGGAAAAAAAAAAGGAACAACATACTCCCGAAGGCGAGAAAATACGAATTACAATTCGAGGAGTAGATATTGGCTAAACAACGTCAAATTTTTTCGAAACATTTCCATCAGAAAAAAATGCAAAGAAGTCAAACCTTAAATCGTTTTTCTCTCGTATAAATATTAACTGCTGTATATACTGTCAAGTAGCCAACAAAAGAAATAGTAAATTGCGCCTGAAGTTCAATGCTTTTAACCAATCCTATCATTAATGTCATCTTCGACTCGTAAATTTACTTACCAACTTATTTTTCCCATTCATTGGTGCAGTATACTTACGTTTGAATGAATAGTTGTGCACCTGGGAATGATTCACGTCGAAGTGCTGGTAATACATTGAAAGGTCATTCGGGTGATGAAAAATCATTACACCGAATAAAATAAAAATGCTAACTCCATTATTTCCCAGTGGGTAGGCTACTCGGTGATTGTTCGTTGTTGGTCGATTTTGTTTTTGGAATTCAGAAGTATACATGCATTGATATACCTAATAGTTATATGTATAGGTACGTATGACAGCAGTTTTAATTGTTATACCTACCTGCTGTATTTACACTTACTTCATGAGTTGATTGTTTTATTCACATAAATACACTTGGACTACCACTATAGATGATCCAGGATTTTCTGAAGAGAGGCACCAAATCCTGATTGTAATTTTTTGTTTCCAAATCATCAATACCCACATCATCCCCCCCTCGTAACAAAAACTTAATTTAACAACTGTTGAGAATATAAGTTTGTTTGAGCATTTGTTGGCTACCCTGTTTCTTATGTATCTTAATGAATGGATAAATCTTGCAGTTGATATGAGGAGCAACTCGACTTACCATTTTGTCTGTTGCTTCCTATCAGTTATCATCCGAGTTAATTTAATTTAGGATTGGAAGATGTTTCTCCTAAGTACAAAAATACTAGCGAAACCGGTGTAATGATTTCTAAAATATTAAAATTTGTAGAAGATCTAGCAATACAGGTTATTTTATTCTTGCACATTTCTGATCAAATTTAATTTATAGTACAATAGTACAAAATGATTACAAGTGAAAAAATATTAACATTTTATTGGTAATCTATGTAAAATGTTGATATTTAATTACATGCGTGCTGATTACTCATACATCTACATTCATTTAAGAAAATGATAGGCAAATTAAAAGATGCTGTGTTTCCTATTCTTATTTATATTATTTTGTCGGTTACTTCCGTTCTCCATATTCAACAATTAATCATTCAAATGGACCCAACCCCCTATTATCCAATAATAACATAGACCTGTTTTTTTATTTGAATCCATCACTGTCTGTAGGCAACAGGTTTATAGTTTAAAAATCTGTTAGTCAATGATTTTTCATATCTCTGGACAGACAAAAATTTGATTAACATATCTAAACTAATTTGTATAATAAACAGTAGAAAGTGTTGCAAATATGTAGGTATTTACTTCTTTTGAATTAGACCTATACACAATATTAAATGGTAGTGTCGGTGTTTGTCTTGGTATTGCACAGTCAGTTCTAGTTTTTGGTCTTGGTCTGACACACATGAGTTTAAGTCTTGGTTTTGTACAGCCAAATCTTAATCTTGGTTTCTTGCTCAACTGAGAAAATTTTCGTCATCTATTGATGACTAAATTAAACTTACAACTTATGTCTTTCTAAAATATGTATGAAAAGAATTTAGTACTGAATTTCGTAAATTAAAAAGATCAGTCAAATATAATGAGACTTGATGTACGAGTAGATTGATAAGCTGAATCTGTTGAAAGAAATGAGAATTGTCGACTGGCAGGAAAATTTCTTTGAACCATATAATTATAGTGGTGATATGGTAGGATCATGGTTCTCCAGCTGAGAAATGCCAGGTTTAAATCCCAGCTAGCCCTAAATTTTGGAAAAAAAAATTTATTTTTATTTTTATTTGTAAAATTGTTTGTTAGGGTCGCATATAGGCTATTGTTTAATGATTTTAAAAATAATTATTTTTAAATTAGATTTGTTTTTAGTTACAGTGAGATCAGATACTAGCATCACTCAGTACTAGGTTCACTCATTGCATAAGCGGTGGGATCTTTTGGGCTGATGTGGGGGGGCGCCAGTCCATGGTATGCCACTTTGGAGGCGACAAAAACGGGAGGATGAAGCAGGTGGGGCTTTGTACACTCCCTTTTTACCCTCCCATTGCCAACCTACAAAGCAGTTTGCCTTGGCCAAGGCCCTCCACATTGTCCGAAGGATCCATATGCCGGTACTGTACTGCCATCTACTGTGTTCACTAACACACATGAGGTTCAGAGGAATAGCATGAACATTTTGTCTGAGTTTATTTCTATAAGTGAAAAAAAGATAGGTACTGTAACATATATTTTCGTCTATTTTTAGAAATGACGAACATATTTGTCTACATGTTTTTGGATACCAAAAACGAAGGTATTCATCAACAATAAAACATCCTATAACTCTTTATAAAAAATCACTAATTTACCCGTATTTGATTTTATGAATATAGATATAATGTCTGTATATTCATGACCTAATTATGCCTGTTTCTCGAGTATATCGCGAGTCATCACAACCCTATAATAACAAAACCCTACCTCACTTAGCCTATCCGACACGTACCCTTACATACCCCGAACGAGTATATAAACCCTCGATTTGAAGGAACAAAATATAGTTCCAACTCAGTTCTTAGACAATTACTTCTAAGTACCTAGAGCCTCTCTTGTAGAGCAACTAGTGAACAGATAGTCTTGTCTATAGTATTGTGGTGATATATGTATAAGTATTTAAAGTATAAATTAATGTACTGTTGGTGTACAAGTTATTATTTTATTAAATGTGTTAATTCAAACTTGTGTTTTAAATATTGTTGAGTCTCTCAAATACGTTAAGGTTCACGATAGTTGTGGATGATAAATTAAATATTTTAATTATTATAGAGGTATTAATGCTTGTCCAGTATTCAATATATGGTGTATGGTGTAACACTGAAATTGGTTCTAATTAGGTACATTACCACCTCTTTTGGCCGTTACAGGTACCTATAAGTTATTTCTGGTTTACTTGCCCAATATACATTAATTGGGCTTTTAAACTTAAAAGGTATTCAACTAAAATAAATATAATGATAAATTCACTGAACATAGTTTAGTTTTGATACAATATTAAAGAGCGAAATGTTTAAATGGTGAAATTGTTCGCAAGTGACTGTAAAAATATGACAAATTTAATACAATAAGAGGCATAAATTAAATTGTGTCGCAGCAAAGTCTTTGCCGTAGTTTGAGGTGTGTATGCCTACTTTTATTGAATTTTAAAATGGTGAATGCTACCTACTTCTGTAATATATTGCCCTATTACAGAAAGTTAGGGAAAAGACACAATATACAGATTTGTAATGAACTGCTCTTACAAAATAATGCAAAACTTCGCACACATCTCCCCCCTTTTCAAGAAAATATCAATGCAACAAAAATGAACAACTATGCCGAACACACTGCTTACACCCAAAATTTGTCACTTTGTAACTATCACATTTTTGGCCAATTTTGGCCAACTATTCTGTGCAACTATTTTATCAAAAATCGAGGTCGTAGATAACTTTGTTGTAAATGGGAGGATTCACATATTCTCAGTGGTCTCTTCTCGTTCCCTCTCGCAACACAAAATCAGCAAAACTGACAAAATACTCAATTTTTCGATGTTCACCATCTTTTTTTCTTGACCTAAGAGGTTTCAGACTTCCATGAACCACCTTATCTACGCTCCTTTCTAAAATATCACGTCAGTATATTTAAATGTAGGTATAAAGAAGCATCAAAGAACGTTTCAAGTATGTTGTTTCTTTTCATTATTCTATACAGTGGGTGCGACAACGCAAAAAAAACTAAATGCAGAAGTTATCAACATTAATACCTCACAGGTCGATAGAGAAGGTAGGTGTATAAATTATATTCGAATATTTCAAGCAGCTATTCTAATAGACGAATTGCCTATTTTAATTCCTTTCAGGCAAAATTAATGTTTCCTTACATTTTCACTGTAGAAGCTGAGATACATTTTTATCATTTTACTGAAAAATCGACTTTCGGACCTTGGGAATTATCAGAAATGAACTCTTCATTTTGTGAATGCCTCTCGTATTATAGGAATATTTTTTGTGAAGGCATAAATAGGTATGCTAATTATTACCACTGTTTCGTGTCCTTGCCTGTAAAATGGACGAATACTTACCTGGCACCACACTTACGTACTTTTCAGTTTTCAAAACACCCACAATCCTAGTCCCTTTTTCGGTGCTCCTCACAGAGAAGCACACAGACAGCGTAAGATAAAGGTGAATTGGACTGAATGTATGTTTACTTTTATTTTTTTCTTCTTGAAAAATGTTTACACATCAATCACTCCGCCTTGCCAATGATAAATGCTATTCGACTCGATGGAATAATTTTTTATTCGACGTAATTTACGCATATATTATTTTTTTCAAAACTCGCCCTCTTCTCCTGTTTTTAAAGCTATTCATCGTCTTTTCATCAGTCGTACTTTCAACTTTTTGCTCTTTTTCTTCTTTGTCTGTAGTACTAAATATATTTTGTAATTACTTTTTTTTTTCGTTCTAATTTTGATATTTTTTATTTTTCCTTTTTTCATAATCTCCTCCCCCTTTGTTTTTGTGGCCTATCATCGTCGCATAATATCATAAAAATATCGCTACTCTGCTATGGAACAATGCACCGTTTTGCCACAGCAGAGTTGTCTGCAATTTTTTTTTTTTTTTTTTTTTCAACCTACTGAATGACAAAACACGAACGTGTCCCGCAAATTAAATAGTCGAACGGTAATTGTACGTTCCCATTCTCAGTTTCTAAGAATCTTTTTCCCTTTTTTTTTTTTTTTTTGTTTCTACTGTAATCTAACAGTCCCTTGTCCCCTTCAGCCCCCTCTCTTCGACATGGTTCGTGTATGATCGCCGTACATTTCTAACCGAGTGCTAAAAACCAGTAAGGGATTGCCCGTTTTCGAAGTCCACGAACGCGATAACTGCCGGTGTAACGGTTTACTGCTTCGTTAATTGTTTTAAATATTTATGCGAAATTGAGCGGCGAAAAGAGAGAAAAAAGAGAATGAAATAGTAACTATACTACATAATAAATACAGTATGGTCTGCAAACGTAGCCTCCGAAGTCGAAGAGTGAAGATGAATTGGTCAATTCGAATTTCGTTTTTAAACAGAAATAAAAAATATGCCTAACGATGTTTGGTAGACTTTTTAGGAAAAGTAACTCTTCATAGAGCACGTATAGTTTTGGACTAAAGAAACAAAAAAAAAAAAAAAATACTATTGATTGAAATGATTAAAATTTTTAAAAAAGAGGTGGGCATTTATGAGTCATTTTTTTGCATGTGAAAAAATTGTCATATACAGTGTAATATTATTTGAGAGAGGGCGACGACCAAATGTGAAAAATCACATAGTTAACATTAAGACAAGACACTGAACTGGAAATTATTTAATATTAAAGAATTCACACACACACACACCTTAATAGGTGCATATTGTAACGTATATTTTCGTCTATTTTTAGAAATGACGAACATATTCGTCTACATGTTTTCAAATACCGAAAACGTAGGTATTCATCAACAATAAAACATCCTATAACTCTTTATAAACAACCACTAATTTACCCGTATTTGATTTTATGAATACAGATATAATGTCTGTATATTCATGACCTAATTGTGCCTGTCCCTCGAGTATATCGCAAGTCAGCACAACCCTATAATAACAACACCCTACCTCACTTAGCCTATACGACACATACACTTACATACCCCAAACGAGTATATAAACCCTCAATTCGAAGGAACAAGACACAGTTCCTACACAGTTCCTAGACAGTAACTTCTCAGTGCCTAGAACCTCTCTTGTTGAGCAACTAGTGAACAGACAGTCTTGTCTAAAGGGTTGTGATTCATATTTGTAAATTATTAATGTATTAATTGAAGTACTGTATTGTACAATTTAATATTTTATTAAATGTGTTAATTCAAACTTGTGTTTTTAAAATAATATTGAGTCTCTCAAATACGTTAAGGTCCACAATAGTTGTGGATGATAAATTGAGTATTTAAATTAGTATAGAGGTATTAATGCTTATCCAGTATTCAATACCTCGTGTATGGTGAAACACTGAAAGTGGTTCTAATTAGGTACTTTACAACCTCTTTTAGCCATTACACATATTATTATATTACTAGTGTATATCCAATGCTGCTACTCAACAATAATTCACAGAACAACATAAACCATAAACGTGTCTGTATTATCAATTTTTACTATATATGTGAATGAAAAGTGCAACTGTATGAATGAGATTGATGGTGAAAAAACAAGGTTTAATGACGAGACTTCAAAACAGATAAAACAATTTACAAGCAGGGAAAAAAATTGTTTTTTTCACTGTTTGAAGATGATTATTTTCCAGTTGTTCAAATAGTAGTGACGAGTCAATGACAAAATTCAAGAAATGGTACATATTGATAAAATGTTATTACTTTCTTCTTATTCCCTTTTTCATTTTTTATAATTGGTACGACACATCAGTACCAAACATGTTTCTGGCATGGCAATTTTATAATTTATAAAACTAAAATAACTAAAATAATTCAAAAATTATTGATTCAAAATATTTTTTCATTCACCTATATAGTAAAATATGTTACTGTATAGAGTTGAAAAGTAAGTGATTTCCAGTGGTATGCGATTGCAGCACTCGTCTTTGGCTTGTGCTGCAACTTCGCAACTTGTCTGCAATCGCTTACTTTCCTCCTTTGTGTAGTAATGTAATATTAATCAGGTGAAAAATGAAGAAAAAAATGATTTAAAGTTAGACTGAAACTGAAATACATGCTTAACCAAATATATGTTTGTTACTATGGTCACGTGATAGCTTACAAAAGTGGCTTTTATATATAAAATTGGATAGTGGAGGCAAAAAATACGCACTCTGGTGGAGAGGATAGTAACCTGCCAAAAATCGGATAATGGATGAAAATTAGTATAAATGTATTGATCTTGTAATGCGAAAAATTCTTTTAAAAATGAGTTTTTATGGTAGGGTATAGAATGAAAAATAATTTCAAGCGAAATTAACGGTGCGTTTTAAGTTGAATAATGTTGATTAATACGTATTTCCTGATTTTTCAAATGATATTTCAAAGCGCACGTTAACTGTAGTTGACAATTGAAAGGATACATATACAGTTATTCAGTCAACAAGTTTGCATGTAAATTTTACCTGATTGTGACTGGTTCACTGCATCGGGTCCTTCTTCTGTATGAATGAGATAAGTTATTTATGACATTCGCAAAATGTCATCCGACGAATGTACGTTTGTTGAATAGAATCTAGAATATGGCGAAAAATCTTAAATAATATTGGCGCTTTAAAGAGTTCAAACATTCCCCATTGCCTCCACCCAAAAAAAAGTTTCTTACCTATTATGTAGGCTAATTGATAAAAAATAATATACAGATAAATATGAAGTTAATTCTATTGACACCTTTTTTCTTTTTTAACACCCTTCCCTCTATTCAGAAGACCCAAATACAGCGCTAATAAATAAATTTATTTTAATGACTAAACTACTGTATTGAAATAGCTGGAAAAATCTGTTCACCTTTTACATAAACAAAAATATCTGAAGTCCTGTTGGAGCTAAAATGACGAATATGAGCTTAGAATACTCAACACGGTAGGCATTACTAAATGAGTCGGAATCGAGCTAACTCGATCCATCTGGATTAGTGTTGTGGTGAAACATACAAAATAACTCTCATTAATCCTATTCACCTTGAAGTAAAACTGCATTGTATATTGAGATCTAATTGAGCTATCGGTAACATATACATCTATGAGCTTAACACACTCAGAACGTAATGCATCATCCGATAGATTTTACAAGAAATGAAAACAAATCTCAAATACTCTTATTATATTGAAAAAGTTACTCTTCCAACAAATGTGGTAAACCAGCATATTTCCCTGGGCACTTATAGCGGGGGCCTTCGTATTACAACTGCGCTATTATTAGTTTTGTCGTAAAATATCGACAGTTCGTTACGACTAAAATGTTCTAAAAACGATAAGTGATTATAAAATAATATCATTAAGAAAACTATAAAACACTCACTTTTCAGAATGATAGTTGGTATCTAATAAATGTTCAAAGTCAATAATGAACGCTGACAAACGTGAGAATTTTCACAAATAAATTACCGTGGCATGATAAACTGCATAAACGTCATTTTTTTCTCCCTTTTTTATTTATTTATTCATTATTTTTATTATTATTTTTTATTACAACTTGGCAAGAGTAGTACCGTGTAAATGCGTACATCTCTGGCAACGGCAACGATATTGCTGGCTTTTAATTTGTTTTTCAAACGTAAAACGTAGCGGTAGGTAGGCCAGTACTCGACCATAACAGACATGTACAGAAGAAAAGAAGATGTCAAAGCTAAAGAAAAAATTTACTTTTTATGAAAGTACGAAAAAATTAAATACCTTGTGAAAGATTCACTCTTGAAATTCGAGAAACTGTTTGTCAGACTTGTATAATATGTTTTCCATTTCTTTTTTTTCTCTCTTTTTGTTTTTGTTTTTGTTTTTGTTTTTTTTTTCGCCAAGAAAAATTAGTTATTTATCAGTCGTAGTGTTTCCAGAAGTATTAATGCACAAACCGGTTGCCTCGTATCGCTTACTTCGTAAACCTCAGTATCGTAACTTAATCGAAACTCATTTATGGTTACCACGAGCACGAGGTGTCTTAAAGAAAGAAAGAGGTACAAAAAAAAACACACAAAAAAAAAACACATACACATAGAAAAAGAAGTATGAGCGCAGTATCACAACTCATACAACACACACATACACACATCCGCATAAACGGAACAAGGAATGACTAATGATTTAAAACAAACCCACTCTTCGTACCAACTCTATTTAGAAAATTTCTTATGTAGTTATATTCTGTATAGTACTTTTTAAAATGAGCATCTTCGGATATTAATGAAAAAGAAGATGAGAAAAAAAAATAAAAACACACAAATGTACAGTTATTGGTAAACAGTCGTTCTGTAGTTGAGATAAACCATTAAATTTGCGCATAAATGTGGTGAAAATATTTTCAAGGTGTGTGGATGGAAGCAAAATTAAACTCATTTCGAACCCAGACTGGTGGGTTACCAACGTTTTTTGTACGAATCCGATTTTAAGTCTACAGTTGAGAATTTTAAAGTGACAACTCGCAGCCGTAAGTGGGTCAGTTCCTGATGGAATTAATGAACGCATATTTTAATGTTTTAATTCTCACAGCTCATTAATAATGACGTTTCAATATGGGAAGGGGGCTTGTTCTACACTAAATTTCGTTTCCTTGTTCGAGGTACTTATCTGTATCATGGACATGAAATTGCATATTGTTGTGTCCTCTACATCGTAAATGAATACTTGAACATTTCGACTACAATAGTAGATAACTTTCTTCTCCCTTAGTCACATGTACACCCAATATGGCACTAGATTCTCAAAATGGCACGTCTTCTTGTCTGTCAGCACAGTTGCATAGCCATTTTTTTCACAAAACTCCATAATATTCACCAAGAATTACGTCATTTTCGGTTCATGACATGGAAGTTTCAGCAACACGGTGTCATGTCAAAAACACCATTTGATTAGCATAAAAATTATGATTTCAGTTGAAATTTAAACTAGGTACCTTATCAACGTTTTCAGCAACAATAAAAGATTACGAACTTAACATTAACTTGCGAATTTTAGACAAAAACAAAAAACATTCACAACATTTTTATACAAACGGTTTTTAGTGGCGTAATTAATTTCGGTAGTTTTTAAGATTCATAATAGCCAGGTACTCTTAAGCCAAAAATATTACATGAAGAAAAAATTTTGAGCGCTGAAGTTCTGCTAGCATGTAGAGGCACGAGATGGTAAAAAGCTGAAATGAAAGAGTACCTACATCATTTAGCGTCTCAAACGTGTAATTAACAATAGTAAGAAATTAATAAAGTACATCCATGGGCGTTCTAAAAGGGAGATAGGGTGGGTGTCAATCCCAAAAGATTTTTTTCTAACAGCAAATCAGTAAAATTTTGCCAAAAATTTGATCCAATTGGCAAAATTGGTAATCGTCGCTCTCATTCATAAAATGAGAGAGAAAAAAAAATCTAGCCGTAAAGAATTTTACTCGAAAATCCAATTTACCAATTCAATCACTATTCAAAATTTGAAGTTGTTTTTACTACAGTGAAAACAGAGTTCCAAATTTCCTAAAATTATGAAAAAAATATTAGTTTTTTTTCCAGCAATTTCCTCCAAAAATATTAAATTTACAGATACCAAACTTTTACCAGACCTGGTTCTACGTGAGGAATTGTAGCGAATGTTTTCTCACATTTAGAAAACTTCAAATAATTTAGAGACAAATCTTTTTATTTATCTCTTTATTTATAATTCAATACTACAAATCACATAATAATTATTAACACTTTAAATCTTTAATTATTCTTCATTACTTTAAATCTAATTCTATCTTATAACTTAGTGAAACCTAATGATTTACAATCTTTTAGTGCAGATACCTTAATCTTTCAGTTTGAGAGTAGTCAAAGGAATGAATTTGTCTTCAATTGAAGAGAACACAATGTCTGTAATTTTATTATCACACTTTCAAAATGGCTAACCTAAAATAGGCGACGTGATGTTGGAACATCTGCCAAATATGATGACTCTTCATTGTCAGTATATCTGGTGGTGTTTGTCCTTGAGAACAGGTATCAAATAGGCGGCTATTATTCCTAGAATTTAGAATAATAGTTGTCTATATTTTGTTCGACACGTTTTTGTAGACAAACTAAAACATCTACAAAAAGGTGACGGAACACTACTCTTCTTCAAAACTTCAGCTCTTATCACTTTGTAGTTTCTTAAAAATATGATCAAAATAATTTCTCCACGTACTTTTTCTTTTCTAGTTTTCTCGGAAATTCTTTAAATAATAGGCACCAATCTTTCATCAATTTCAAGACTATAAGAGGATTATCTCTTGTAAAAATGTTGGCTCGATCATTTTTGTGGTTTTCTTAGCATGGTGGAAGAACTTGCTTTCCAAGAATTTTTTATTCTCTAGTTTTCTCGGAAACTACTGAATAAATAGGCACCAAACTCATCAGACATGGTCCTATATGAGGATTATATTTTATGAAAATTCAGTCATATCCCTTTTCCAGTTTTCTCAAAACCGTGATCACAAAATTTTCTCTTACAAATCAACTCCCCAATCAAAAGGCACCAAATGTCTGTGAGACTTATAACTGTATAAGAATAACTATCGTGAAAATTTCAGCCACTCCTCTTTTGTTATCTCAAAATCCTGGAAAAACCACTAACCCATTATATATTTTCCACTCTTATTTTTTGCAAATATTTACAATAGCTTTGTTTGATAAGATTAAACTAACTTACACCAACCTACAGTGGTAGGGATATTCCTCAAATATTTAAGTAAAACTTAGCATAAAGTCATATAACATTCCTACATTTGTGGAATCGCCCTCTCAGTGTAGTTTGGTGTAGTCCTATCAAACAGAGCTCATATCTACGCATTGAAATGATAACTGACGAAAATAATGCTACCATATTATATCTTACAGCATTAGCCCAATATCTGTAATTTCTGCCTGTTCAGAGTTTAGACAAGAAAACAGCTTCGTTTCATAATTTCCTAACTTGAGATAGGCAGGCATATATCATTTTGCCTATAGCATGTAACTACATTAAAAAAAAAAAAATTGTGAAAATGGAAAAATGGAACTAATTGTTTTATGTTCTCATGAAACGGATAAATTTCATCATCCCCATGGCCAAGTTCCTAACCTTTTTTCAAGGTAAATTTTATTCCTTTATTTACAAGTATAGTGGATAAAAATTACTATCTATCGTCAACTTTTCTAATTGACACCCCCAAATAAGGACTTTTGAAACGCCCCCGAATTCAAAGATGAAATTATTATCGTACAAGTGGTGTCGAAAATAGACTAGAATGGGAGGTGGTAAAATTGATGTACAGTGTTACCACATGAGAGGACTTAACGAGTTCAGTCGAATTCGATAAGTTTCGATATGACGATGTACAATATGAAGTATTATTTGTGGTAGCAGTGGCGAGGAAAGGAGGATTGGTATTACCCAACAAAAAAAATCCTTAGTTCGTCAAATCCTGACCCAACTTGTAGTATAAGTACAGATGAAAAATTTTCTTCAAAAAATAACGCACAGTTTCGTCAGTAAATTATAATCACGAATTCGCTCTGTGTTTTATCACTTTTTTCATACGAATAAAGTTATTTTAATTGTTTTCTTTTCAGATACCTTAAGTTCTTCACATAGAACTTAAAACTAGGATTTAAACTGAGTTCTCACTTTTGAGAGAACTGTTGGGAACAGCTGGAGCTAAATTCCATTACTTTTTTGCCACCGTAGAATAAAAATATATTCCTCGTATTCAGAAAAGTTTTTATTGTCGGAAAAAGCTTGGTTTAAGTAGTTGAGGATTGCGCATAATTCAAAGATGAAGGATGAGGTAAATGTGCTGGAGTTTGACAGACAAAAATTGCGAGAATAAGAGAGAAAACATGACCAGAAAATTGAAATTTGGTTTTGGTACCGTTGTTGAAGTAGTTACCTGACGCCTATATTCGAGTTTGCACTATTCACTAATTCCTCTATTGCTATGCTAAAATGTGTTTGTCTACTTGACAGAATGACAGAAGTGAAGTAATGCGCAGATGGGTGATAAAAAACGCTGGTCAATGCTGTAAACAATTCAAATCGAGGTGGTGACAATTGATTTTTTTTCACTTTCTTTTTTCACTTTTTTTTTTCATTTTACTTCTACCACACGTCACAGAATAATAGCATTACATTTCCAGAAGTTGTTAATACGGAACTGGCATTAATGGCTTGTCGTAAACGAAACCCAATTAAACAGAACTTATCTTGCAAATCTTCGACAACGAGTCTGGACGTATAATAAACCGAAGAGAGATCTAATCGTCGATATCATTGTTGCCATAATTAAATCGAAATAACATTTTTGCCATGTGTTCCGCGTATAAAGAGAGGGGGGAAAACATACTTACAAATAACAGTAAGTACGTAAAGAGAAATTGACGTAAAAATTAATTTTATTGCCCAGCATGATCACTGTTAAGGTCTATTTAATTATAACTTTACAGATTTTTATTTAACATCCGTATAATTCATTCGATTTCTTTGAAAAAAAAAAAAAAAAAAAAAGTCTCATGGTGACTTGTATAATTTAAACATTTTCTGGCTTTTTTACTCCACTTTCTCCGGTTTTGCTTGTAATATTTTTTCGTTGTCGCGTTTCGTGAATCTTGGACAACATTTAATTTAGTGCTGGAATAATTCTCAAATGGTCATCTCACACATTTTTGAGGTATGAATCTCCTGTATAGTTATTTCATATTCGTAAGTATTTTGATGAAATATAACAGGAGCAGATGGAAATTTTTCTTTTCAAATTATTTATTTTTTAATGTGTTATTTCTTCATTTTCTTTTTTCTCTTGTAAACCATCTTCTTTATTTTCCAACCTTACTGACGTCTCTATCTAACTTAATACCTATTCGTTCTGATTGAATAGATTTTTAATGATATCGAAAGTTGAAATTTTTAAATTTCAATTTCAATTCGCATGGTGTGTGTGATTTCGTATATATGTATTATAATTACCCATATAGGAACGTCTGCCACAGTAAAATAAATAAATTTTTATATTCGTCAGTAATATTTCATAAATTTTCGCTGAAAAAAAAATTAATTTATTTACGTTATTTGAAACCAAATAATATTTCTAAAATTGTACAATTCACGAATATAAATTATTAGCGACGGAGTTTCCTGGTTCCTTGAAAATCCGTCATCAATGAGCACCATTTTGTTTTTGCTCTGGCTGTGCATAGCACCTGATGTAGGCTACTTAATACTTTACTTGATATTTTATTTACATACTTCAGCACTGTTGAATCAAAAATATTAGCATCATGTCATAAAGAGGAACATAGATTCCGTAGGTATAGTTACCTATACATTTGGTACGGAACATGCTTAGGAAGGAATTCAAGAGAAAATTCTAAAATCAATTGGTAGTGCTAAAAATTAAATTGAATCATTACTTACGAACATAACTTAATTTTTACATAAAGTAGTATAGTGTTTGCAAAAAAAACAAAAAAAACAAAAGGAATAAATTAGTACAAATGGACTAGTAAATTAAACAGAACTGAAATATGGTTAGTAATTAGTAGGTACCCGAGAATTCCTTCTAATTTTGCCTTCACTCGAATCTAAAGTAGCGTTATTTTTTATGCTTAGTAAAATTATTTTGCATAGAGCATCGTGAAAATCAATTAACACCTTCTTTTGGTAAATGTAAGTACCCACCTGTGGGAACTGCCATACCTTGTCTAACATAAAATACATTTGCCAGTTATAGTCGGCAGTGAGATGGCCGTGCAGTCAAGTTCACCACTTTTAGCTGAAAAATATGTAAGTCCCAGGTTCAATTCCCCGAACCAACAAAACCTACATCTGGTGACCCTTGATGTTTGCTGGACATATACGCACCCTAGTGGTGCATGATGGAACTCACAACTCTCCTTCTCAACCTGAGTTGCCGATAGATGGCGCCCTATATAGTGGAAATAGAACCCTTATAGGTAGTATAAGCCTGTGCATATAGGTATAAGAGGTGTTTATGACTCCACCCAACCTCCCACAGCATCTAATGTCATTCAACTCGTGTTGAGTCTCTCTAGGGTGGGAGTGTGTGGGAACTGCCATACCTTGTCTAATATAAAATACATTTGCCAGATATAGTCGGCGGTGAGATGACCGTGTGGTCAAGTTCACTGCTTTTAGCTGGAAAATATGTAGGTCCCAGGTTCGATTCCCCAAACCAACAAAACCTTCACCACCTATATTATTTTGTTTAATTTTCTCCAAAATTGGTTTTTATTTCCTTTGTTTTTTCACTTTACTGTGTAGTAGGTACCTATTCGAATTCATCAGGTAGACGTGAGTTAGACCATCTATTTAATTGGAATTTTTGTTAACATTTAAAAAAAAATAAGAGTGTATATTCAGTTCGAATAGGCATGAATGGTTTTAGAAAGTAAATTGAAAATTGAGTCAATGACTGTAATCGTATATCTTCACAGAAAGATACATACTTTTTTTTAGTTTTTAAGTGGGATTTCATTGAAAATCTACTTATTAATCTTGGTGTAATGGAACAACTTAAAGGTGGTGGTGGGTACTTTTTTTGTTTCTCAACACAAGGAACATTTTGGCACTAATAACTCAAATTCACATATATATATGAGATAGTTTCTTGTTACCACAATACAGGTTTGCAATTTTCATCTGGATGTCACAAAATTTAGAACAAACATTAGTACTAAGCCAAGGACCTGACTTATTGATTTTGCTGCGGATTGGTTGCACTGTACTTCCAGTATGGCTATTTTTGTTTTTGTTTTGGCTATAAAATTTTTAATTATCATCCAATAGTTACGAAATTTGAAACAAATATTATAACTTGCTATAAATTCTTTTGCGGATCAGTCACACGGTACTTCCAGTAACACTATTTTCATTTTTATTTCACCTATAAAATGCCTAATTTTGGACCAATAAGAACGTAATTTGGAAAAAATATTTATTACGATCTATTAATAACTTTTTAATTGTACTGTGTAATTTTATTTTTTCAAAAACCTACATTTTCTAACGAAGCTGCTGTTGCCTTAGAGTTTTTTGTTTTTAATTCTTCAGCTTTTCTGCTCTCACTTTAGACAACCGTTCTAGAGAAAGCTCTAGTTTTGTAATTATTTCAAAAATATGGTGATTTTATTCAGTTTGTTTTTTCAAAGCCTCAAAAGGCATTAATTCATATGATCGTCTTAAATTCCTTAACTAATTAGTAGAAGTACATAGAGGTACTTTACCTGCCAAATTACAGTTGCAAAAAAAACCTTGATATTATGATAATTGACTTTTCTGATGAATGTTAATGAAAGAAAAAATTGATTAATTGAACGTGAATAATTTGACTTTGGTGAATTTTTTTCCACTTCACCAATCTGAAAATGAGAGTCAGAAGTGTGATTATAATATTTTTCAATAGTGAATATACCGAAGGAAGAAAATTTCTGCAACTCATGAGATCAGGTGTAGAGATTGTAAGCATAATTTTATAAATTCTTACAAAATTTTGTAGGAAAAAAAAACACATGAAATTCGTATCCTTTAAGGGAAATCGTGACCTTGAACATATTATTTTAAAATAAAAAACAAAAAAAACAAGGAACTCATTGTCTCTAACCTCTGACAAATAGTTTGTTTTTACCTATTCAAAAACAATTTTGTATATATATATTGCAGAAAAATTTGATAGAAATAAAATATGGTAAACCGGTAAATTAAATAATTATTGCCTATATAGATTTTTTCTAGTCAATGGAAATTATTCTTGATTTTTACTATTTTTTTAGTGACAAATAATTTTTTTAAATTTTCATCTAGTTTGGGAGGCTTGTGATTCTTTTAGTATTATATGAATCTGCCTACTACTTCACCTTCTGTAGATATATCAATCATTCTAGATTATGTAGTAGTGAAATTCTAATTTGGGGAGAATAGATTATAAGTATCAACTGTAAATAAAAATTAAATAACAAGTTTTCAATTAGAAACATAGCAAATGGAATCATTGATTTATATTGTATTTAACAACCGAAATCATAGCCCAGTAACTTCAGGATTTTGAATCTAAAAATTCCCACCTGACTAGTGTTTTGCTAATACATTTTTATTTAAGGGCCATATGTAACGTACTAAAAATTTCCATCGATATCGTCAGAGCTTCGAAAGTTATTCAAGGTCAAAGATAACAAAAATTGTTTTTTAGTGAATATTTTAGCTCTTTTTGGTCAAATAACAATTAAATAGGTAAGTATAGTTATTTATTAAAGAAATTTTAAATTGAATAAAAATTACTATTTGGAAAATTTTCAGGATTGCTTCCCGATCAAATTAATATTACGTAGACGGGCACCTCGGTAAACCCAAAATTTTTCCAAAAGGCTACCTACCTATTCTTCTTTTGGATTTGTTCTTTCTCTCTACTTGTACTTAATACGATTACTTGAGAATTTTGGTAATTTCTGGTTGAGATATCTAAGAGCAATGGCGTCTGCTACAACACGTATACTCGAGTGGTGGAAATTTTCTAGTTTTAATTTAAGGTTCAATCAGAATCTTCTATACAATAAACTGAACCCACCGAACAATTTTGGATGGATCCGCAGAAATAATTTATTAAATGTTAGGTCAATACTTCTTTTTTTTCACTCTTTCTTCATACACATCGATATCACACCGGACTTATTCCGTATGTAAATTGGTGGCTATTGCACAAACGTTTTATACGCGTCAAAAATTACTGGCCCTATATAATATTTTGATTCATCTTCACGCATGATCACCTTACAAAACCATTTGTATCTGTCTTTATGAAAAATTTGTGGCATTATTAATGCGATGTAATTTAACAGGTCGCGCATGAACTTTCGAAAATACACACCTCCGAAAATGAAGTCCGAAAAGGTTGGCAATCTATCAATGAATTCGGTTTTGAATGCTTATATGTATATATATGTTATATAAATTACGTTCTTAAATTTTTTTCTCTCTTTCTTATTTTATTTAAATATACCATTTTACTGATATCGGCTGCTTTTGTGTAGAATTTTCAAAGGTATTACCGAAATTTAAAACTAACAGGCTGGAGGTATCCGAGACGATAATTTACAACCTGTAATTACATATCGGCGCGACTTCTATAAATGCAGAATTAAAAATGTTGAACTACGTTGCCCATACATTATGAGCAGCCAATTTAGTTGTTTATTTTCTCTTTTATTGATTTTTTTTTTTTTACGTCTTAGCTAGGTATTATTATCAAATTCCAACTTCTTATCGGCTATTTTACCATCGTATACTGCTACTGAACAACATTATTAGCAAATTAGCATGATTGTATCGGCCAGTAGAGTAGCCAGACCAAAGCACAATTTTTGGGGCGTTTTGACTAAATTTTTTCAACCAAAAGCCCAATTGACGATTATTTTTTGAAGTCATGTGAGGTACTGTAATAAAACAATTCCAACAAGTTTTGACCCCAAAAGCCCCCTCTATTCAGTGGCGGATTTACCAAGAGGCCATTGAGGCCGCGTTCCACAGGCGCAAAGGCAAAAGGGCGTAAAATTAATTTTTTTATTACGTTTCAAATCGATAATGTTGTTTTAACGATCTTTTACATTTTTTTATCTGGCAACACTTCATTAGGGCGCAAAATTTACCGGACCTATAGGCGCTAAATTTATAAGTCCGCCTCTGCTTCCATTCCCACGCCACTGGTATCGGCTGAATGTTTAGTCTGAGCTACTGCATACATTTATGTTGCACTTCCTCCACCTCTAAACTTTTTCTAATTTGTCAACTGAAAGGGACGAAGAATGTAAGAACGTATACGAAACTATTACCTATGAGCATTTAGCTTACAAATCAAATTAGGGGCACTTTCGATGTAGTTTTTTGGCCAGCATATTCAAAATATTGACCGCTCATTTTGTCGTGTCATAATTTTTGAACCAAATTCATAGGCGATTTGGAAACTAGGTATGTGCCATAAATAATGTTTATAGGCTACTAGTTAACAGGAGTGTGTGATTTTTCAACGCATTGCTCATTGGACGACTGGATCTCTGAATGAAAGAAGTCATTAGCGTAGACATTTGAAAATGGTGCTCTGAAAATCGCATATAGATGGTACCAAAAGTCTTCTGAGAGATGAAAACCAAAGATTTCACCGGAATTTTATGTGGTATTTTGATATTTTGCTATTTTCCTGCGAGTTTTAAATGAGATTTCTTCGAGAAAAAAAATCAACGTACTTACTTAAGTTGTATTTTGTTTTTGAAAAATTACAAAAAATATGAAAACTTGATTCATTTTTTGCTTTAAATTTCAAATAAGCTGAATATTTTACAAAATTGTGCGTACTTGGGAGATGACGAAACATAAAAGTAAAAAATGGGGGGGAAACAGTGAAATACTTGCATTCTTGCCTCTGAGTTTGCAATATTTTGAGTCGAACGCCATTTGTAAGTTTAATTTATCCATCAACGATAGTCAAAATCTTGTAAAAATGACGGAGATTAAGACCAAGGCGAGCTGTGCAAGACTAAGATCAAGATTATCATAGTCTTGGTCTTGCTTTTTTTTACCACCACTGAATTCGTGTAAAATCTATTTATGTTTATTTTTCTCCACGTTCTTCCGTGCAAATAATTAATGAGACGAAAAGAGCAGTGGCATTTTTCGGTACAGTCGATTAGTCAATCAAAAAGTTGTTCGTATCAGTTTTAAATAACAAAAAATAAGGTTTAAAATTTTGATTCAAATGGTGAAAACATTGGTTCCAAGCATAGACCACGAATTGGGTGATTTTGGGTGACCCACCCCTTGAATAATTTTGTACATTTATTATGTCTGTGCGAATGCATACAGCGTGTTCACTTGATAACTGTCCCAAAAGAAAATATAAGTGGATTTTGTTTTCGTAATTGAAGAGTGTTTTTCCAAAGATGGTTAAGTCCATTTTTTTTTTGTGTTTTTGGCGAATCTATATGAAGAAACATGAACTAGTCAATGTATTGATGTCAACAATCGATATTTTGTCATATAACGTAGGGGATGTGATATATTCACACAGTTTGAACAACATCGATACTTGAGTATGCTCCTATTTGATTCTTTTGTTTGATTCTTCGTTTGACTCTTCAATCTTTCTTAAAAGGATGATCATTCTTATCGGTTATCATTCCAATTTTATTTCAATGATGAGTTTCAGTGATCATGTTTAAAAATGAATTCTGTTTCTCTGGAACAGTGTTTTTCTACAAAATCATTCAAACGAAATGAGAATGGAATAAGTGGCGTTTTATTGGATGATTTTAAACATTTTGAAGGTATTATACGTCAATCTGGGCTTTCATTTTCTATTAGAAGTTCTGCCCAATTAAAAAGTAAGTTGAAAAAATATAAAATGATTTGACATATCGATGAAAGAGATGAAATAAATTAGTCCAAAAGTATTGACGTATTCTTTTATTTCATGACATATACGTTGGAAAAAAGTATTTACGGTTCACCGCATCATTCTAAAAAAAAAATTATTAATTTATTATTTACAGAAAAGTTTAGGATTTCGTAGCTGGAAGTATTTTATATGATATTTATTCACGATGAAAACTAAAACAGAGGAACAATAATCACTTCTCCCAATCTCAAATACTGATAAATGGGTGAAGTAAATATTTCGGTCAGCCATTCTTTATTAGTGAACAATTGACGAATGAATCGTTCACCGTTGTTGTTCAACCTGTGTGAATATATCACATCCCATAACGTAGTTATCCAGGTTTACAAATCCCAGAAAAAAAAAACTTTTTCCAAAGATTGTTAAGTCCATTGAATGTTACACCTGATTGTAAAACCCAATTGTTTTTCTTTTTAAATGGGCTTATTTTTGCGCTAATAAATTAAAACAGTTTAATTTAATTATTTCTTTTTATTAATTTTCATTCATAAATTTGGTTTGAAATGGTAAGTGTACTTCCTAGTTTTGTGAAATTCTCTGAAATTATCTGGATATACTACTAATTTGAACAATTGATTTTGATAGCGCAGGAGATTAATGATAATGAGATGGTTTCTATAGAGAACAATAGGGGTTTTTGTAAAAGACAGAACCAGTATAAACATTTTGAAACAAGGAATTCCCAGTATACGTGTGGCATCATTCAAACCTCTACCATGTCCTACTTCATCGCATGTCACCATTAAGAAGAAAAATGACGTGAAAAAGCTACTCAAATTCATCCCCCTTACCGAAAATGAGCAATCATTTTATCATAAAGCATTGAAAAATGCAAAGAAGAAGACGCTGAAACGCACAAAATTTCAAAGAGTAGTATCCTAAGGTTCCTAGTACTACGTGCCGAATACCCTATTCAAAAATAAAAATGTATTATGTTAATAAAATCCTTCATATCTCTTGAAAATTCTTAATTTCTTTCAATGGTTTTTTCCAAAACAGAGTTAAGTCCATTTTGTGGTTTTCCAAAACAGTTAAGTCCAAATCTTATCAAATTTCAACGCTAATAACTGGGAATTGAGAATAGGTGATAAGACAAATTGTAGATATATTATGTAGAAATGACTCCTCTACTGAAAATTGTTAAGAGTGTACCAAACTAAATATTTTTGTCTCTCCTGAACAATTGTAAAAATGGACTTGACCATCTTTGGAAAAACACTCTTCAATTTGAACAGTTCTCATTCTATTTGTAAGGCAATGCGAGTACATAGCTTTACCGAATCAAAATTTAATAATAAATAAAATTTTTAAAGTGACAAGGAAGAAGTGAGAAAGATACTATCAAAATGTTTTTTATCATTTGGCTCGAGTGGGAGCTGAGTTTTATAATCACATTGGTCAATGTAATGTTTTCGCAGAGTGATATTTATTGGCAAAATTTATTGTGAAATAAAATCTAGGCTAAGAGTATAACTTTCCTCTATGTTGTTAATGAAAAGGTGTGATGTTGTTTCTACACTTTTTGTTATGCTTAGAATCACATTTTTTCTGAACGGTTTACTTCAAAAAGTGGTAATATTCATCAGAAATTAGGCCAATGTTTTCTTCATTATTAATTATATGACCTTGAAATTTTCGTCGCATGATTTATCGTTAAATTTTGATTCGGAAAAGCAACTCACACGGGTTCGCAAAAATAATGAGAAATTTTCAAGTTAATAAAAAATTCACGTTGGTTAAGTACCTAAGTATATTTTCGTGTGGGATAGTCTTGAAATGAACACCCTGTATTCGCTCTCTTATATTAAATAATTACCTATCCTACCTATCCGATGACTGTGTTGAATTTAAACTAAGAGATTCTCACATTTGGTCCTCAACAACCTCCCCTACCCCATCAACCAATTATCCATCAATTTCACCAGGTCAACGCCACTGGTTCCAAACACTGACTGCGTTATTTGACACTTTTACCCAACTTTGTGCAGCTAAACATTTTTGAATTCATTAATCATTACGCATTATTAGCTCTGCAAATTAATCATTTACACATGCAAATGAACAACATATTCACCGTTAAACAATACGCAATCAACTTAATTTCTTACACAAGATCCTTCATAAAAGTTGCACGAAATATTTGATCTATAGTTGTAATGAATGAACAAATAGATTTTAGGAGCAAGAGACGTATATAGAATAACGATTGCTATTAGGCGTGAAAAAGAATTAAATATATATATATGTATATATATATATACACATAAATTACTAATTTCATATTAGAGTGCGATCGAAAGGATTTGAATTACGAATTTTTGGACGTGCACTAAAATCGTGTACCAACGTCTGCATCATTTTACAACATGTGCGAAAAATATGATTAAGGTTCTCACCTCAATCGAAATGGCTAGGAGCGAATGTTCTAAATGAAATTATTCCTGTACCATTTTCTTTAATATTTCTTCTCTCTCTTTTTTTAATTTTATCCGAAGAAAGTAAAACAACGACTGCAATTAAGTTATTGCGACTGGTATCTGTGTTAAAATGAAAGAGGAAAAAAAATCATCTTTTTAAAGATTTATTGTTTGTACCTTGACGAATTACGTTTTTTTTTTTCTTTCTTTCTTAAACCGGTCGCTGTAATCATAAATTTAGTGAAATTTTTTGTTTTCCTCTCTTTACATTCCGGTACTCCTTCTTTTGCACGTTGTTTTTGAAATAGGTTTATGATATATATATATATATATATATTTGTTTTTAAGATTTGTTTCGGCATACGAGAAAATTAATACGGTGTTGATGGGCTGAAATGAGGTGTTAGTGTGATACGGTGCTACGTTGCTCGTAAGCGAAATTAAATTGCTGGATAATTTTTTGCGCTGGTTTCTTCGAAGCAGACGATACCTGTTACCATAGCTGGTTGATTCAAGTAACTCTTTACTGGAAGCGTTGATCGGATCGAGCACAGTTTAGAAATCTCTGTGAGCAGCCGAGATCTATTTTTGTTTTTGTTTTTGTTTTTTGTTTTTGTTTTACTCTATAACTTACTGGGAGAATTGACTACAGTTTCAATAATTTTCGCGAGATTGAACTTCTTCAATATTAAACTACTGTTGATCAAGGAAAAACGTTACAGAAAAGTATTATTTATTTACTGATTTTTAAAGAACTGTGATAGGGACCGGGGTACCATGGGACACTTTTTTCTCTTTGGTTTCTAGTGCAAGCTGGAATGGAGTTAAAAATTTAGGACCAATAAATTTGAAAAAAACGAACCTTCACCTACAAAACAAAACCAAAAGAAATAATTAACTCGAGATAGTTTTTTTCTAATTTCATTATAAAAGGGGTAACCTTTTTTGTTTCATGGTACAATATCCCAGTGTACCATAGTATTGAGCGTGATGTACTATGGTACATGTTGAATCCCATAAGAAAAAAATATTTTTAAACCAATAAACTGAATATTTTATTTTATCTAATATAATATGAAGTGCACTGCATATAAAAGTTATTATATTCAGATAACAGATGATATCTGCTATTTGAATTATTGTAATATTGTGGGGATTAGACTATTTGTAAGTGGTTGGAGACTTGGCCTCTCGATAACCGTTGTCATCATGAGATAACTAATTTTGTGCACTGCTCATTAAACACATTGTATGTTTGTACGTACTTGCAAACTTATGCAAGCATGAGGCAACATCCTGACCATAACAAATTGATAGTTCACATCTTGGATGATGTCACAATCTGGCTTATCAGTACATATGTCGTATTTTCCTTATAGTTATGACAATGGTAAAATACATTGTAATTAGTCATCAAACACATGTATGTATTCTTTACATATGTGTCTATGTGTGCATATAAGGAGCGTGTATATAAGCTCACAAAATTGGCTACAAAACTGCCAGTGTTTGCCAAAGTCTTGACTCCCCTATACCTTATGTATGATTTGTGATGAACACTCAAAATTGCAGAAAACCTTCTTTTGTCGGAATATCTTCCACAAATATAATTATTAGGAAAACTGATTGTTTTTTAATTGTGACACTTTCCTCATGATTTAGCTAATTTAAGACTTCTTTCACCATATCCTTAACATTTTCAGGATCCACTCTTTCATGTTTTTCAGTTTTAATTAAGAAAATTATTTGTAAACAACTGAAAGGTATTTTTAGTATGTTCCATGGTACACCAGAAAATTTACACTATGGTATACTAGGTTCACCTTCTTACTAGAAGTTAACATTATATTTGATCCAAGTGATTTTGAGTACTGATAACTTTGAATAATTAATTACTGACTATACTGAAACTTCTTTGAAACACATCGAAAAATTTGAATGCTCAATATCTCTGCCATTGGTGACACTTTTTGTAAGTTATCAAAATTTTACTTGGGTATAATTTTGATAAATATTGCAATAACTTTTGAACAACGAACTGGATAAAAATAGTAAATGAATGAAGTATTTACCAGGTGTGTGATAATGTAGAGACAGCAGGGCATCTGAGAGAAATTTCTGGTCTAGAGTGAATAAACAGATAGGCCCTCCTACAGTTTGTACCTGCAGAGTTTACTCATGAAAGGGCATATAAACAGCTGATAAAATTATTTCCCTCACTCAGCTAGCGAAACAAACTTTTCAGGTGTTTTTTATGTTCAGCAGAACATGTATTTTGGTGTTCGTTTTTCAGCCGTGGTGAATCTGTCCCCTAAACACAAACATCCGTGGATCTATTTATTTCAAAATTTGGGCCCTTTGGAGCCCTCTGAAAAAATTTACGTGATCTTCATTTCATACATCATCGAGGATACATTGGAAATGATTTTTTAATTTAATTTTTATTTTATTAAATAAACACTATCCCATCTTAAAAGAATTTTGTATTTATGATTTTTTCGTGAACTTTGTTTCACTTTTGGTTAGGCCTACTATCCAATGTGATGAGGACTTAAAAATGGATTAATCTACCTATTTTTTCTATTTATAGGGACCAAGTAGTCTATTTCAAAAATCTCATAGATTTGGCGTATTTGATTTTGAATATAATTTATAGGATGAATAACTATGAAATTTTTTTGTGGGGTTTCTGACATTATTATAACTTTTTGTTGCAAAATTTGTTTTCTTCGCGTTGAAAACTTTGTTTTTTTCACTTTTTGTTGCGAACTTTGTTTTCACTTTTCATTGCATATGACTTCATCTTTTCACTATGGACCTCAGGTTAAACATTTCCAGTATTAAAATACGGACCCGTTACTTTTGGTACTCTTTCCCCCTTTTTCTCTGAGGCCCTGTGTTGAGAGTACAATAATTAATTTCACACTTTATCTCTATCTGAAGAAATTCGATTTTCATGGCCATCTCATAAACAAAAGAGTGAGTTTTTTGGATTCTAGATTCAAAAAAATACACCAAATTTCGAGACTATCGAATAAAAATATTGACCGATACCGTGTATCATAGAATTGTGTGTATATATATATATATATATATATATATATATATATATATATTATATGTGTGTCTATATCATATATTATAATTATATGAATTTCAGCTAAAAGCGTCAATAGTTTCCTGAGATAATGAGACGAAAAATGAACCTACTTTCAACCCTAAGTCTTGATATCTGATCAATTTTAATATATAGATTTTCTTTGAAAACCTACATGAAAATTGTAATTTTAAAGTTCAAAAATTACCAACACAGACTTACAATTTTTTGATTTAAAAAAAAAATCTAAATCGAACCTACCACCGATAATCAGTCAAAATATTTGAAAGAGACTTCTTCAAACCAAAAAAATTCTCCGTATATCTTATTCGGAGGTAAAAATTTTAAAAACAAAATCAAAGACACTAGAGTGTATAGCAAATAGTAATTAGATGGGTAATTTTTGAACTGAAAAATTCTTAATTGCAGGACAAAATTGTTGCTGAAATAATTTTATAATATTACGGACTAGTTCCATTGATGCTCCTCCATACAACTAAAAAACGCATCCTTAAATGTAAGTCACTTGGTGGTCATTGAAAATTTGATCAATATTCCTCCACTAATTGTTTACTTATAGCTATTTTTAACCATAACTTACAGAAAAACAAAAACAAAAAGAAAATAACAACACTTAAAACATTCGAACAATTTTCTTCAACGTTTATAATGAAATGCGTTGCAAAATGTATAATTTATTGAAAAATGCACCAAAACTTAAAACTTTTGTATTTGGCGACTTTACCACAATATTAGAAATAATATTTTGTGAATAATATTTTCCCGACATAAATGACTCAGAATAAATTTTAATCGGAATTTAGGTAGTTTTCTGAAACAAGCAGCGATTTAATTCCTTGAAACTACAGCGAAAAAAAAATTATATTTTTACTGAAGAATTACGGAAGGAAAATTAAACATTTTAAGATTGATTTTGAGAAACTTTATTGCCCCTATAATCAAATATTTTCGAGGAAAATATTCCTTTGTTTGTTTGTGTATTTCGTTTACAAGAAAAAAAATTATGTGTAATGGTAAAAATCATTTGATACGAATTTGATTCGAAGTGTCAACATTCCACTCAAAGCTGATGATCCACGTCATACTTAGCCTGTTAAACTCAGGCCTATACTTGATTGTAGAAGTTTATTTAGATTTACAAAGTTCATACCACACTAACAACAACTCCTAACTTAAAATTTGTGAACTATGTATTCTCAAGGCTTTTCCAAAATTAAATTTATTTATTTCGCCATAAAAAAAAACCTAAGCAGACGGATGAGCTACATAGAATTTTTCTCTATTTCATTCAAAACATTTAAACTTCATCTGCCAACAAGAAAAATCAGAGAAGTGGTAAGGTTGGGTACGAATACTTCCTCTACCTCCTCCTCCACCCTAATTAACCAGAAAAACAAAGAAAACTGTTCAATCCACTACTGAACATATTATGTAGGGACGGTTCGTCGACGGTGGCGAATTCCTATATGAGTGTAAACTGTAATGAATATGAAAAAAAATTCTAATGTGAATTACGAACATCTGAGCCCTCTTTTCGAAGAACTACCTGCCGCGGACCCTGACTCGAATACTTACCACATCCAAGGTAACCTTGTAGCTATACAAGCAGCGTAAATTAACTTTACGCATCAACAAAATTTTCTTCGTAGGTAGTTTTGTAACAATTTTTTTCATTTTTTTGCAGAACGTGAAGCGGAAAGTCCATCGGAAGGTCCATCTTTCGGGGAATCCAGCGATGTCGTTAATGTTCACGGTCCTAATAAGTTGGATATTCACGTTTATAGTGAGTTTTTCTAATCTTATCTCATTGATTTAGTGGAATTCAGTGATCCAGGGCCCTAAGACTCCATGACTCCTTTTTACAACGATGAGTTATTTCGATCATTTTTTCCTCAACCGGTTATCCCTTATTTCTTACAGTACGATGAGTTTTTTCGTGTTATCGTTACGTACTTAAACATCAATAAATTACCATAGGGGCTAACAGTGGCTACATTTTGACAATTATCCCTTTCAAATTTACCCTCTTAAAATGTTTGAAAAGCAAACTTTTTCACTGTGGCTTTTATTCAAATAGAATTCAGTACATCTTTCTGTAGCCAGTAGACAAGTATATAATATATTAGTCTATAAAACCAACGTGACTTCAAAAACAAAATCTGGCGACGATCAAACGAACAATGGAAAAAAGTATGAGTAAAGTGAATGTTCTTAGTCTCGTTGCTTTTATAGTCCCATACAAAAATACATTTAGTATTCGAAAAAATTGGCGTGCCAATTTTTTCTTCACAAACGTGTAGGCTAAGGGGTCCTAAACAATAACATACCAAAAGTTCGCTCCCTATTCCGCTCGCCAACTTCAGAATTTGGGCAATGTGGTTCGAAAATTGATGTATTGCATTTTTCTCTGGAAATAACGGTTTTTACAGAAAAATACCCGAGTTAAAATATTTATTATTTTGTCATACAAGTGCAAAAAATAGGTGATTTTTATACTAGTGTGAATTTTTCAAAACGATCCGATGGGGACTGCTGCAAATCACATGAGTATCAGTCACCCATTTTGCACACGAATCACGCACTATTTTTTTCGACAACCCCCCTCCAAAAAAAAAGCAAATATTTTTTTGTTTTAGGGGCAAATACTAATGAAAAATATTAATTTTTTTGAAACTAAAAAATCTTAGTATCCATCACCCCACTCCTTAACATCAGGAAAAATTATTCAAAAAAAATTTTCCGAAACAATTTAATAATTTTACTTTAGAAAAAACAAAAAACTGAGAAAATAGTCCGATCATGCAAGAGAGTGAGTGCGAAAAAGTGTTCGAGCTGCACAAAAAAGTGAACCAACCATGTGAAAAAGTCAAATCAAAAGTGCGTATATGCCCAACAATATTGTTTGTGGTCATATTTAAATTTAATAATTTTTGTTCAGCTAATGGACATTGTGGGGACTCTCCCATATAAGGTATAGGGGCTTGGTCCCCTCGACGACAGTCGCTGACCCCTAGGGCTGGCAAATAATCATCTAAATGATGTAAAACCAAACACACGAACTTTTTTATGTTCGTACTTGTACATACATACAAGTACGATACATTATACAAGCTATGACTAATTACCTGATAACGATCTCACTAATGTCATGGCCCAGTACCAAACGCTCTTATCACCTTACAAAAACAGGAAATGACGCAACTGATGACATAATTCCATACGTACATGTACATATGTGTGTATATAAACTCTCAGAACCGGCTCTAAAATCACCAGTGTTTGCCGAGGATTTGGCTCTCCCATACCTTTGGTATAAAGTGGCAGAACATGCAATTAATTCTGTAGAATTTACCTTCTGGTGAGAATACTTCCTCACAACAAGGTATTCCACAGACATTAAGAAACGTATTTTTTGATGAGGTGTTGCAAAAAATATTTTTTTACATGTGTACAAATTGATGTGTTTTTAGAAAATCTGAAGCTTGATAAAAGAGGACAATTCCACAAACTCTTACTTGTCACTTGCTTTGCTCGCTCCATCATTTCTTTTTCTAACTCCTTAACTTCTATTTTTCACTCCTTAGTAATTTTCCCACCTCTCACTACCTCTTTATTTTCTCTCATGCTAAATAGGTTTCTTAGTTTCCCCACACCTTTTAATGACTACTCCAACCACATTTGATTTAAGCTATTATATTTATTTATTAATGTGGTACACATTTTTATTTTCACTATATGGTGGTGTATTCGAGAAAAAAAAACAAAGAAAAACGGTGCTTTAACCTATAGCAATCCAGAATGTGCCTATGTTGACCAATGAAAACACAGCTCCTGGTTGGCGGTTTATTTAAAAACGAATTTGGTAATATAAAATGTATCGATATACATGATATACCTATCGATTTGAGTACGAATAAGTGACGAATATGGTAGGAATCGCTATCGATGTTCTTACCTAGACTACAAGAGCTAGATACAGTACTATAATGAGAATTTTATTTTATTTGTTTACATCAGTTAATTTTTTTTCAATTTCATTGATAATCTGCTTATATACCAATTAAGATTACATTAAAAATTTTATGGGTAAAGTGAAGGTTTTGAATTTTACTTTTATCTATTTTTTTTAAAATTTAAACCCATTTCCTTTTATATATCTCCTTTTTCGTCATTTCTTAACTTTTTTTTCTTCAAATAGGTACAACATTTATACACCTGTTGCAAAAAATATTGTATGCAACTTGGTCAGAGTGAGCAATTAATAACTCATATGATGGCCTATTCTCGTCTGTGGCTTATTCTGGTTTACATCTCACTCGTTGGGAATTGCTCATTTTCTTACCAGATTGCCTAATATACTATTTCATGAAGTAGGTACCGTGTCCTATAAACAACATTTTTACCAAAATTGTTAGCTGCCATAGCTGAGGTGCTGCAGGCTTGTAAATGTTAGTTGTATTTAAGTGCATGAAAACTCATGAAAATTTCAAAAAGCTTTAATTTGAAAAGTAATGGACCAACTTAGCCCATACTCATACTTGATCGAGAAATAAACCCAAAATATGCACTTACCAAATACTGTCTCAATTTGTAAAGAATGACTGCTTCTGTTTTCTACAAATTTAAAATTCAAACAGCCACCATTTAGAAATTAATAGGCACAGTCTACCCATCTTGCAACCTGTCTAAGATATGAATCCAATACACACACTTGTTAAATTTTATCTCAGTTTGTGCAGAAATATGCCCTCCAGTTTGTTGCCAAATTCACTTTAGAAGAGACAAAAGAGTGAGAAAGTAGGAAAAATGTAGGGGGGAAATAACAATTTAGGGGAAGCTCATTCATGGGAAGAGGCGAATCATAATTTTATTCTTTTTCATTCCCTAGCATTGGAATTAAATTTCACTTAATCATAATTTAATTTCAGATATCATAATAATGAAATTTCAGTCATGAAACTTTTTAGTTCGTACGAACTTACATTGTCTCTGCTACCATACAGTGACCTAAGCCGCTAGCTTTATTTCACGTCTATGAGATGAGTTAAATAGGTAGTCACACTTCTACTCACAAAAGTGTAATTGTCTAGCGACCATGTTTGACACCAGCATAGACTTAGGTTAACCATGCGCCATTGCCGAACATACTGTACCCAGTCAGTAAGGAAACAGTATAGCTCATGAGTGTACCAATACGGCGATAATGTTCGCCGCATAGAAACGCCGATATGAGAAGAAGAAAAAATAGAGAAGTTCCAGAAGTGAACATTGGTGCAAGTGGCATAGTTAAGCCGATTAACGAGGAAAAATATGGAGTTTAAAACAGAGGCTAAATAAAGATGAAAATTTTAAAAAGAAGGATATTTTAAATAAACGCACAGCCTACTAAATGCGCCCAACTTTAACACTTTTTAAGAAAGTCGTGATCTCTGTTATCATATTAACATAGAATTTTCCCCAAATTGGTACAAAAGTAAACTTTACAAATTAATTGTGCATTCTATTGACCGAAAATTTCATAGAAAGTATCTATGGCATAAAAATCACGATCTACCCACCAAATTTTAGTCTTATTCGGCCGCGGTATCGTGTTAACAAGAAATCTACATAGATTTTGTACACACCTATAGGTATACCTGTATAAAATTAAGATATTAATGTTTTCATTGAGTTTATTTTGATTTTAAACAAAAAACCATTCATGTCACAGCTCAAACTTCCACCATCAAAGCGGTGAAGTAGTAAGTTTTTTTGTTTTTTTTTCGTTGAAAATCCTCTAAAAACTTACTATTGAAACCTTAACTCTGTCATCAAATTTCTATTTAAGTTACATTTATCTAAATTTTTAAGTAACATTTAGTTTTCTATGCTGATAAGTATTATGGGTGTTTTCGGATGCAGCATCACTCTTACAGGCTTCATTATGAGGGGACTAGTTATCTCTGCTTATATATCTGCCTCAATTTATTGTGATTAAACCAAATAAAACGCTACACTCAGCTTAGAATGAAAGTAGGCAGATAGCCAACCCAATCTTACTCTCAGTGAGTCCTACTATTTCATATTTACATAAAAATAGGTGGCAAGAAATTCGATCAAATTAGTTGTTAAAAATAATTCAGAAAGTTACGAACGAGATATTATACTAGGCTATATATATATATATATATATACACGTAGCCCATACTTTTTTCTTTTTTTCTTGTTTCCTGTTATTCTTACACACCTAGAAAGACCACCAAGAAATCATAAATTACTCAGTAAAGTATGCTTTAATACGCGATTAGTGTCACTAAAGAATGCTGCAGCAGTAGGATCGAGTTAGTGAAATTTATGAGACAGGTGTTCCATTTGTGAGAAAAAAAAAACGAAAAAGAAAAAGAATGAAAAGAAGCTAAAAACTCACTCTGTAGAATCATTTTTATGAAAATTACTAAGTATGTATTGAGAGTACGTGATCGACTAATAATCAAATAGTTTCATTCGTGCACCTAATTTATAAAAATCATCTTTTCTTGCACACCGTAAGCATAATCTATTCATACATCCGTTTAAAAGTTGACATATTTTTTGTTTCTTTTTATTCTTTGGTACGATGGCATATGATAGTAATTTGGTCCAAGAAAATCGAATATATTTTAGTTTGTTTTTTTATTATTCTTCATCTTTTTGTGTGATTATGGGTATTAACGAGTTAGAATAAACTGATCAAATGTTCGATTTTAAACCTTTAATTCGATACGTACATGAAGATGCTTTTAAATTTTCTCTCTCTCTCTATGATTCTCGTTGATAAACTAAAAATCGAAATTTTGGGTATATAAATCAGAAGATACGATACCATCGCGTTTCAAAATTATTGTAACGTGTATCAAACTTAATAATTAGAAACTTCGAAAATATCCAATGTTGGAAAATAGCCTATTGTAAATATAAGTTACCTTATTTGAAACACATATCATATAGGTAATATAATTACTATATTGGAATGTTTTTAACCAGTAGTTAAGTTGTGTTTATAAATGCCTAATTATAAATTTAATGATTCTGTGAGTGTATATATGTATGCAAGATGGCAGATAGTTCTTCGTAAGAGTCTTTTTATCTTGATTATTTATCAAATAAAAAGTTTGAATGTTATTCCATATTCAGAAAAGTGTTTTCAGTAACCAATAAAAATATTAATTTTTTGAAAGTTTAGCAAGTTGGCAGATTTTTTGGCAAAACTTTTGCGATGCTGTTACTGATTATGAAGAGTGTTATTTGAAAAATGTGTACCTAATTATTGTCAGTATAGTAAAGGTATTGAATAAGTATTTCTTTTATATCGATTTCGACTTTTATTTGTGTAACTTATGCCAATAATATGGAATTTTGAAATAATATATTTAAAAATTAATTTCGTTGTAGAGTTTTAGGCACCTTTAACTAAGTCACGTAGGTAACTTATTTGTATTTCTCTGTATAAGCTGAAATTGTCGATCAAAGTTATAAATTTACAGAGCAGTAACACTGATACGAATTATGAAATTTGATATTGACGAATAATTTTCTCCATAAAAATAAAAACCTCCAAAAAAAAAAAATTTTTTAGGAATTAATTTAATTATAAATTATTTATTTACAATAATAAAATATATATAATAAATTTATATTAAATCTTATAAATATAAAATTAATATAAATTAAATTAAAAATATACTAATTAAATAATAAATAAAAATTTTCATCATCTCTCACATAAAATTTTTCCAACCAAATTGTAATTCATTCAATATGGGGAATAAAATTACTGAAAACCAATTAATTACGGATTTTGAAAGCCTTGCCCTGCGCTAACTTTAGGAATCCTATCAAAATTTTTCTATCGTAAAATTCATATTTTATTTTCAGCTTTGTTAAATATGTGTGGCTATGTAGCCTATTGACCAAATCAGGATGTATGATCCAGAGTTCAGGATCCCTAATGCAGAAATATATGTATAAATTACAGAAATAACCAAAAAAGAAATCTGTCAAACTGATTGGAAACCCTTGACTTTTTTTTGAAAAGTGAGATTTCTTCGGCGTCGAAAAACGGAATAATTATTCGTAATAAAAATTACAGTGAATTATTGTGTGAAAATGGTTAACAAGAGAAATTGAATAACCGATAAGAATTTGTTATAAAGCAGTTTTGTGACCATATAATTCCATTACAAGTGGAAAGATAGGAGAAATAAGGTCGAATTCATTTGTTTATATATTGCATAGAAATTTCAATTATAAGTACTAAATGTACAGCCCAATTTTTTGAGAGGACATTTCAAGGTCAAATGAATATACCTAAAATTTACTTCGTCAGCAGAAGATTTACACAACTCACACATCCTCTATTTTCATTGTATAACACTAATCAATTATCCTAATATTGAAGTTTCATCAGGTTAAGAATAAGGTTATACACTGTATATAACTAAATCGCATGAGACAATGCTAATGAACCTAAAATCTACCATTTTCTTCATTCCATAAAATATTAATGAATTTTTGGAAAAACCGTCGCATTTGAAGTTCACAAATGAATTTCTAAATTGACTAAGCTCAACACACAGTTTAATAAAATTCACTTTTTTTTGGCAAATTTTAAAAGAAAATTTCTGTTTTTCATGTTGACTTTGCCAAAAATTGACACAATAGAAGAATTTTACAATTTTTTTCCGGGATATTGTCCCAAAATCAAAACCCAAATTTAATTTTTTATGGTACGAAAGATAAAAATCTACATCGACTTTTAGGTTGAAGGTTTATAACTGAAAAAAACAAAATTTTGATTTTTTCTGATTTCCTATTAAAAATACGTTCGAATTGCAGTTTCTGCCCAATTTTCAATCAGTATTCTCTCAAACAGTATTCATTTTTTTTCTCTTTTTTAAATAACTTTCTTACCGATAAATTTAATAACTAATGACTATCATCGCATCTTAATAATGTCAACCTGGAGATTTCTGAAGCGAATTAGAAATAAAAAACAATTACCTGCTTTTTTTCGATCAAATTAGACAGGTAGTTTGAAAAAAAAAATTTATTTTTACTATCCCTAAAACATAGTTTCCAGAGGAAATTAGAACTTACATTGGAATTCGCTTTTGCACCCAGATTTTGAACAATAGACCTTCTCTCAAAGAAACTGAACGTAGATATTTCGGAGACAAATGCCTTTGCTCATTTAATGGGTAAATTTGGGTGACAGATGCGATCTGACCAGTAATATCTGAAAGGAGGGAATTATTTGGATCATGTTTTTTCTACTTGAATATACCACAGACTTTTATATGCTAAGATTTTGTACTCCAAGATCTTCGTGCAATGTCTAATGTGAACTAATGAAGATATTATAGGTACCAAAGTGATTAGATTTGTTTCGTTTGTTGAGCATTGAGATTTTAGACATAAAGGATCTCCATAATAAGAGTAAAAATTATTTAATTTTCTACAATGGTGGATTCGAGGGTGGTTTTAGGGGCTATAGCTTCTTTTTAGGAACCAACATACAGTCGATAGGATTAACTTACCATTTCCAGAGATTAGAAAACTATCGATAACGATTGGCGGGAACATTTTGAATTTAGCTACCCTACATCTAATCCTAAATCGTAAGAATTAGCTCATAATGGTCTTATTTTAATTGGTAGATAAAATATGGCTGCAGTAGTAATCGCAGATATTCAAAACTAATTTCTGTGAAATGCTTTAAATTGGTTAAATGTGGTTGTATGTTCTAAAAATTTGCATTACCTAAGGAAAATTCCATCGTGATTCAGTTGGCGATTTCTTATTTTCATTCTCGAACCAAATTCGCGAGCCAAGATTTTAATTCCGTTTTTCTACCATCACGACTTCGTACGCATATACTTCCCAAAATACCGCATGTACGATATTTACTTATTCTACTGTACTTCCTTTCTCTGTTCATTTAATTTTGCCAAGTCTCTATACAGCATACGTGCCACGTACAATGCTCACCAGTTCAGTAATGAGAGTGTGACCAGATTACGAAAATACGTACTTACAGAGTACTTACCTATGCAATTAAACGTTAAGCATTAGTGTACGTTGAACCATAGCGAAAATAATTGGTTATCGATTTCCACAAACACACACAAACACACACACACACACACACACACACACATACATACATACATACACACATACATACATACATACATACACACATACATACACACATACATACATACATACATACATACATACATACATACATACATACATACATACATACATACATACATACATACATACATACATACATACATACATACATACATACATACATACATACATACATACATACATACATACATACATACATATATATATACATACATATATATATACATAACATACATACATACATATACATATGTATTGAGAAGTCCGAGATCTGGACCTCAAAATAAAAATTATTTTCGACAAATATAAGACAGAATAATGACGTCACAAGTTCAGACAATTTTTTGAAAGACAAAATTCGAATTCGGACATTATATTATCCGAATTCGAACTCGTATTCAGATGAAGACATGAAGACAGAAATAAAATCTGATTCTCTTTCAGGCAATTATAACGCATTTTATTTCAGCGACAACTTTTCCAAACTCAGACAATTTCAGACAATAATTTGGTTCGATCCGACAGACTGGCGCCATGAAATATATAGTAAATGAAGACGAATCGAATGGAAGTAAAAACCCATCACCGAACATGAATGCAGCCAACCTTTTTTATCTTTGCTCGCTCCACACTTTGCTTGCGGTTTGCAGTCATTTAATATATTACATTATATTGTACTTTATCAGTCATCCACGTGCGCTTTTTGCCTATTGTATGTCGACGTATATTAATTTTAAATATCTGTAATTTCATTGGCTGTAGACATTTTGGTAATTCCTCTCGCTTATATTATCGACATCGCATGTTTGAAGGCAATTAGCAGACAATAAGTGGGGAAATTTCCTTGACAAGAAGAACTCATTTGTGGAGACGAATTCTAATATTTAACTCACTCTCGATTTTGCACTGGCGACACCCGGTACTAGGTTCGTCTTTGCAAATGAGTCCTTCTTGTGTAGGCGGATGACATCTAAGTCCAAATCACAAGTCGTAAGTCTAAGTCCTCACGTTAGGCAACGATATAAGTGTACCATCCATGGATGTAGAATAAGATTCAGCTGATCTACCTTGAAGACAACTAGGATGGTAGTTTGTACTCCGGATAGGTTCAGTTGAAGACAAAGGCTGATTAGGAATGTTCTTTTCGTCATGAAGGATCAGTAGTGACGATATATAAGACATTTCTGATCTCGCCAGTTGACATATCGCACTTCAAGGCGATCTTTTAAAAATACCTACGAGGTAAAGTAACCGTCGACAATACGATCAGATGGAGTTCCTGGCATCTGCTAGGAGGGAAATTTGGTGTGTTGAAGACAAATTCCAGACAAGCTTGGTTCGAGATGACTGCCTTGCTCTGTCACATAAAGGCCGCGTAGAGCCTTCTTTTGCGCATAGTGGATTTGATTCCATCTATGTTAATATTTCTCTCACCTCACCCTCATCTAGAACCAAAAGCTCCGAGACCTAAAGTTTCATATTAGGAGTCTTTTACACAACATAACCATCACTCATGAAGACACACAATTAGGTGAAGACACAACTACTTTTTGATGGTTTCTCCTACTTGTTGTCTGTAATAGCTTTTTTTTTTATCTTTTTATTTTTTCCGCTATATACTATGCTTTGTTCCGCTTTGTCGACACTATAGTTCCTTTGTAATTATAGTCTTTGACAAAATAATTCTGCTGTTCGTTTTTGTAGGTTTCGAACCTTGTATGGATCGAAACTTTGTTAGGCTTTTCTTTCCACACAACTTAGCTTATTGCTGATTCGTCATATTAATTTGCTGAGGTATGAAGACAAAAGTAAGCTGCGTTTTGCCGTGTCTGATGAAGCCTAATTCACGTCAAGAAGAATTCAGCCGTAGGACATAGTCATAGTCAAAAAATAAAATGTCTTGAAGACACAAGTCAAGACCCCCCGAATCAGTGTTTCGGCTGCATGATGCCCTAACTGTAGGACATTGTGACGTCATTAGCATTTAAACACCACTATACATTAAAGGTTGACTTTATGACACGTATTGGAATCGATTTCGTATGCCTCACATATTATTGGCGACTGTGGCAGGGATCGATTTCGGACGCCTCAGTATACACAAAAGAGGCTGTAACACAACTCTTTTTAAGGTCATGTTAAAAGAAGTATAAAACAAAAGTGCATATTCTATTGGGTTGAAAAAATTCGACATTTTCATATTCAAATGTAATAATCGAAATATAAAACCATAGACCAGTACGTATATTATGTAGGAGCTGCTACAAATTCTGGTGTTGAAAAGTAATACAATGGTGTTCGATGATACAACCGACATGACATACCTAATTTATACGACAGTAAAAATTATAAACATAATAAAAACGAACTATTAACGACAACAGTACTAGTATACCATTAAGAAACGCTCTAAAAACTTGATGCATTTTGTGTACAACGTAAATGTAATCCAGATCTGTTTCAATATCATAAACGATAAAAAACAAATAAAAAAAAAAAAACTAATTTAAAAGTATGGAAAAATCAGGGTTTATAAAAAATTTAATTTAGCGTAGGGTACGAAAATATAATTGTACAATTAGTGGTTAAAAATGAGACTTCAACTGTAATTAATGTACGTTGCAAGAAGCTGCTGTGTAGTAACTACGATAGCTAATAATGTTATCTAAAATTTCGCGAAACGCCCGCCCCTAAAAAAAAAAAAAAGTAATAATAATTTCTTGGAGAGTGGTTGTTGATCAACAACTTAAATAACTGTATAAATTAGGTCTTCAATCCTACAAAAAACGCTTTTCGAGAGATTTGAAAATTAAAACAAGATCTTTTTCATTTTAAGGAAAAAAATTCAAATTTCGACGTTCGTTTTTTTTTGTTTTTTTTTCATTACACCTAATTAGTGACTTTATTTTTGGTTTTCGATAATTTTTTTTTTCGCTATTAAAGTAGTAACTAATGAAGGTTATTAATCCTAATTTGCATGTCTGACTGGAAAGGATGATGCGTATACTTACCTGTCCAGTTGATTTAAATTTATTTCATTGCAGAAGTCAGAATTTCAAAGAAACTGTTGCGTTTTACTTTCTCTATAACAAATGGCCGGTAATAAAAATTGACAGGTTTACCTCAAAAATCTTAAATTTTCTTAGTGGCCTGACATTTGAAATTTTCGGAGACGTTACCTATTTTACCATATAAATTTGAATTGTGAAACACATTTATGAAAGACCAATGGGAAAAATATAGCATCGTCTCTTAGTGAATACTTATGGGTACAGTCTTGTAATTATAGCAACAATATCCTTCATAATAATTTTTCAGTGATATTTACTAAGAAAACTGAAAATTATTAGAATAAAAATTTTTTTTTTATTTACTAGGTACCTGTTTAATGAGAATTCGAAGACTTTTTATCGTTTATATTATCATGAAGGGATAAATAGTGCACAGTTGCATATACAATCATTTGACCACTAGCACAAATTAAAAAAAAAAAGATAAATATGGCCTATACTCAAATGTTGTACTAAAATAATTCTCAGTATGTAACAATTCAGCTAGGACAGATTTTCATAATATTGATTTCAAATACCGTATTCTAATGTGGGACGATAGAATGGTTGGTGTCCTTGGTGGAAGTAATTTCAGCCAACAGCTATTTCGACGATAATTAAAATAGATTATTGTAGATACCTCGAAATGAGGAATTTTATTAAAGTAAAAATAAAATTCACAACTTTTGTACACGATAAATAAAAGAAAATAAAGTTAAAATAATACCTTTAACTTGGTCTTTCAAGCATAAAGTCACTTTCATGTTCATAGAAAATCTCCAAGGAAAAGTTTAGATAGAAAATGTTCTCGTTTGTGTCATCAGATCAGAAGTGATTTTACCATCAAAGTGTATTTTCAAAGTCAGCTCTAATTCAAAGGTTTTGTCAGACAAAGTATGGTGGCTTCTCATAGGGGAGTAAGAAAAAATGTCAAATGTCTAATTTACTATTATTTCCATATATTTTGGTACATTGGGAGGTGAATGTCAAATAGCAGAATCATGTAGGGTACCTGTGGATACATATACTTCTGGGCAAATTATAAAAAGACCAAGAAGAATCTACTCGATATTTGAACCCATCGAATTTAAATTAATTTTCTATACACTGTTTTTTCGTGTTTACCTTTATTTGTATTATTCAGAAGATTATAAGAAAAAAAAAAAACAGAAAAACAGTGCGAGTTCTTGTTAGTCCTTTAGTCGAAAGTGTTCGTCTTGAAGTCTCAATTCTGACACGTTGTAAGGTGTTCATTTTATTGCTCTCGTTAAGCCAAATGTAGGGTTAATTAAAGGTAGGACACAAAATGGCAGGTGCCATGAAGGTGTGTGCGAGAGAAACGAAAGCATACCAAGAACCCTTTTGGGGTCTAAATATGTACGAAGACGTGTATATGGGAAGACTAAAGAGTGGTACTTAACAATACAAAGTTAGGTATATTTTATGGGAACCATGTCAAGATTTTTTTTTCATTTTTTCAAGATCTAAAAAAATTATTTTCGGCTAGATTTATTTTATGCTTCCCATATAGTGTTAGGATATTGGACCATGTAACGTAACAATGAGAATGATTAAGTTCATAAAATTCAATATAGACGAAGTTAGAAAAATTGTTAGTCTTTATTTCTCAGGTTCTCGTTAGATAGGAATACCTAAACAATGAAGTTCTGTGAAGCAAAAGCCCTATTTCTTCTCCCCTCCACTCAAAAATATTTTTTCATGCAAAGAAAATAATTTTGTAACAAAAAAGACTTCAGTATTCCTTCATAATAATATGTTTCCTTGAGGGGAAATGTCGCCATGAAATGGAAATTATGCCTAACGACTTCTCCACGATAGTTTTACGATCAATTGAGGAGTGTAGGTACTAATTCCGCCATTTGGGATTTTTGTTATTAGCCGTAATTAATCTCGAACCTACAGCCTCTCGAAAGGAAAACTGAGCTCTCATCCTTAACATACGACAGAAAAACCTCGTGTAAGTTATGAAACGTACCGACAACATAAAGCATTGCATGTTGTATAATCTAAGCAATTCTAGGCAACTGAATACTTTTTTCTAATGACATACGTAAGTTCTATATTAGTATTTTCATTTTCGTGAATATTGCGAATGCTTTCTCAAAAACAGGAGTTAGATTTTTTTATAAATAATGTGAGAAACATTATGTGTAGGCTCTAATTGACTTGGATAAGATGTAGAAGTACGATTACACCATTCAAAACATGTTCGTAGTAATGTTTTTAGTTGGGATTGAGTTTAACGAGTTTAAGACTGCCCATTGAATTTTCCATAATAAAATAAAATTTTGTTCAGTAAATTTATTGAATCTATTAAACAATAGGTATTTTATAACTAAATGCCCCATAAGAAAATACACACGAAATTTGTTTTTATAAGTTAAAAAGTTCCCATTGTTTTTTTTAAATGCAATGTGAATAGCATATATTATTCTCAATTAAAATTTAATCAGAAATTGGATGGTGAACGTTTGAAGGTTGTACCATTAATATGGAGAAAAGTATTAGTACAATTTCTAATTGATCTGCTCAATTTTTATGACAAGAACTGAAAAGTATTTCCCAAGAACAAAAAGTTTTTTTTTCTGTCACGAAAGAACATTTTGGATTTGTCCTTCCGAAATCCAACTGTATAATTTAGAAAAAAGTAAAACTAAAGTTAAACAAGAGCAAAAGGTATGGTTCTCACCTTCTGAAGGAGAATTAAGACGACAAAAGATAGGAACTTACTTAATAAAAAAAAGAAAATTTCTATTCTGGTAAGAAATATTATGTCGGATGGAAACTATCAATTATTACAATTTCAGTAGTTCGTTCGCCATTCCACTTTTAGACATATTCGAAATAATTTCACTAAGAAAATAATAAATTTGGTCTTTTCAAATGCTTTCCATTTCAAATTAAATTTCAATCCTTACCTTCGTAAATATTTTTCTTGGATGAATTTGAAACTTTCATCATTCGATTTTTCATCATATTTTTATCAAGAAATACTATTTATATTTCTTTACAAAAATAATCGGAACTTTTTAACTACAAAAACGAAATTCGAAAGTGTATTTTCTTATGGGATCGTCACAAAAGGAACAACCTGTATATGTATATTAATTATATTTATATTTTCCAATATTCTCTCTTACAGCTAATATTTATTAACAATAACGAATAAATGTTTATGAATTCTTTTAAAAACCCTTTCTTTTTTTTTAAATTTCAGTTCCACTTTTTCATTTTCTTTGATTGTCTCACATTTTTATAAGTTTCTTATGAGATTTATATCACTAAGCTATCCTGATATCTTGTATTAATTGATTTTGAAAAAATACAATGTTAATAAACTAAACCAAGATGCACCTTGTGTTCCGAAATCGCAACAAATTGGTAGCCAATGGGCCATTGTTACCTGTGGTGATATGGTAGGTTCTTGTAATTGATAAGGGTTTCACACGTTACAGATTCTCAAATTTTATTCACAATCAAGGTTGGCCTGATGTCTTTCAGTTTGTAAGCAAAACTTTGAGAGCTCACGAGTTTTAAAAGCTTTTAAGCCTAAAATAAACACGAATCGTCCTCTCTTGAGCTCAAGAGTTGCGAGTGAGCCATCGCACGACCCATCTGGGTCATCCGTTCGACTGCAAAATGTAACAATGAATCCTATACTTTAAACAAACACAAATAACCTACGAGTATTTGCATTACACTTTTACCAGCCAACATATTTTGATTTAAACGAATAGTTTAATGTCATTATAATGTATAATGGTCGGCTACAACATAATCTTCCGAGTGAGGTTTTTTTTTACCAACTCAAGTTTTCGGTTCAAATTATGGATATTTAAAAACCAATACGGGAGCTGACTCTACTGTGCATCAAAATTCTGAAGACCCCTAAATTTAGGTTACGAAGACCATCCGTCGAGGTTGCACCTAATCACGAACCAGTTGAGGCAATAGCCTTGGTACCTACAAGAGAAATATGTCAATTATTAATGATAAAAATTATTTATCAAAGAAAAGAACCAATTTTGAAATAGAAAATGAAAAATGTTGCACGCGAAAAGGAATACTAATTTTCGAATTAGAAGACTGGTTCTTTTAGTCCTCGCATTGAATGAGAATCATGCATATTATGTTATCTTTACTATAGTTACCAATATACCTTTTATAATATTATTAGTTAGTCAACTTGAAGCATTATTATTTGTACGCTGTGCGCAACACCGAACATTAATAATCATTTGATAAATAATTTACGTGTCTGGAAATAGTTTTTCTTCTTTTATTTTTCTTCCTTTCATTCTTTCTGCTCACAAAAAACCATTATGATATATCGAATTCGCAACTCTATAATTAATTTAAAACGTACTAGAGGTAAAATCGTCTACAGCTCGATATTTAGATGCCATCCACCAGGCTTGGCCGGATCTGATGTAGCAGTGTACGCATATTTAACACTTTTAGTGGTTGTTTCCTGGCCGCGATAATAATACCAACACTAAATTACTAACTCTTCGAATGTGCGCCTGGTACTATACAATTTGCTGGGCTAATTTTTAATTGAAAAAAAAAAAATAAATAAAATAAGTTTACGTTAAAAACGAATTTTTTAAAGATAAGCTTTTATTTTTTATTTTTTGTCGGCTTTACCTTCGTGCGAAATAAAAATTATTTCGTTGCTGAAGGTTGGCTACAGTGTTGGTATATTTTAAAATCGCAGTAATGAGTAGAATGAAAGCTTATAATAAATCCGAATGACAACCGCTTATCTGCATTTATTCGCACCAAACTCTATTAATATGGCGAGCGTGGGTGAATCACGAGTGCTAAAAAAAATAATTATAATTATAACAATAAACTACCACAGATTATTCTAGTAAAAATTTTCCTTCTTCAGCACTCATTTATTCGAAATCAAGTTTAAAAAAAAATAAGGCAGTAATCTGTTTGAAAATAGAAGCACAGAAATGAAGGGGAAACTTTTGCGGTTGCAACAAAACTGAAAATTCAGTTTTTTTGTCTCACTTATCACTCAGAATCTGGTTTCTGGTGGTTAGTGACTGATTTTGAGCAAACACGTTATAGGCAAATAAACGTCAAAGGCCAAATGATAAAAAAAATTATTTTTTAAATCTGAAACTTATATTAGCCCGCATTCGGATGCCAAAATTAGTGATCTATTTGACTTTCAGCTCGCGGCCACTATTTTTTATCGATAAAAGTCCATGCAGTCGGTCATTACGAGTTTAATTTTTCAGCTTGCAACCTTTTCTCTTTTGAAGTGTGTTGAAATTATTTTAGTTTGATACACTTCCATCCTTATTTCTCACTCATTCTTGTAAAAAATATCTCATACAGACCTTGGCTAGTGTAATTCTTATTTATATGTAGGTTTTCTTTAGAAAATCGCTCGTTACGATTGGTACGGTATTTTGCCCAAGGGTTGGGGGTGGGTATGTTTTTCGTTTCACGACGTCAGGAAAATTTTGGCACCAATAACTCAAATTCATATATTATATATAATTATAATATATTATATATATATTTCGTTTTCTTGTTCCCAAGGTACACGTCCCAATTTTTGTCCGATAATCACAAAATTTGGTACAAACATTTATACTTAACCAAGAACTAGACCTACAGATTTTGGTACGGATTGGCCGGACGGTACTTCCCGTATCACCGTTTTTGTTTTTACGTTGACTATAAAGTGCTGAATTTTGCACCAATAGCCACGAAATTCAGAGTAAATATTTATAGTAATTTATTAGGGTACGCTACAGATTTTGGTGCAATTTGGCCAGACGGTACTTCCGGTACCACTACTTTTGTTTTTATATTTGTCATAAAATGCAGAATTTTGTAACAGTATGTACGAAATTTGAAACAAATATTTCTTATGGGTAATTTATTAAAGCATGCTACCAATAATGTCGCGGATCGACCGGACGGTATTTTCGTTAAAGATTTTTTTTCCTCTTTTTTTTCTAATTTACATTTACTTTTCTATTCACAAAAATTATTCACATATTCATGGTTTTTTTAATTTTTTTTAATTTTATAACTTTATTGTATTTCTTTTATTTTATTTGAAAATATATGATTATTTATCATATTTTATCATCTTAATTAATTTTTCTTTTCAAGAAATAATGTTTTTAAATTTCACACTGTCTAATATTTTGTCAGCATCTAACAAATTTAATACAACCATAACATACCATTTACGCATATGAACTTACAGACAAGTAATGTGACCATCTAAATTCATAATTCTTTCTCGAAAACCTACTTTTTTTTAGCGAGGCTTGCTGTGCAGGAGTTTTTCGTAATTCAAGCCAGTAAATTTAGGAAAAAAGAAAAATAAGCGTTGTTATCAATTTTAAAAATATTGACATCAAAATTGTCCAAGAGGTTGTTAGATTTTTTCATGGGGGAGAAAGCTTGGTCGGGATTCAGCGGTCATTCGCTAATATAGATTAGTGAAAGTAAATCTAAATTATGCAATGACAGCTGATACTGATCTCGAACCTATAGCCTCAAAACGTTCTGAAGCCTAGCACCTGACTACAACGCCTCTGAGACCACTGTTTTACGTTTTTCAAATGATTTTTCACCGTTTTACTATCAGTTTGCTCCCCTTCTGTAACACCAATTCTCCAATCATTCGCTGTAGCAGAATTCAGTGTGTTGACGTTATTGTCGCTATGAATTCTAATATGAAGGCTAAATGACATACGTATGACTAAAAAAAGTAAAAACCAGTCAAAAAAGAAAAATAGAAAAACAAGAATAATAATAAACACGATATAAGAAGAATCGATTCATTGATGTGAGTGAAAAAATGATGAAAGAAAGAGGAAAAAAAAAGGAATAAAACAAGCAAAAAAAAAATGAATTGGAAAACCACACGATATCTTGAGATGAGGGTTAGTGGTGACCATGTGAAAGATGATGCGCATATGTTCTCAGGTGTACCCGCACAGGTAAAAATGTAAATAATCGGAAGGATAGCAAATAACTTTAGAATAATGTTCAACAACTGCAGATTGATGTGTGTCCAGGCAAAATACCAAACAAGAAGTGTACTTGTCACACCGCAATGTACAATACACATCTCATATATGCGTATATCGTTTGCATCGCATAGCAGCACTCTTAAGTAGGTCGTAAAAATTCCGTCAAACATGTTTTTTGTTTTTTTTTCTCCATCAGTTTGTCTTCCTTTTTCTTTTATTGGTGAAAGAGCATCCAGTTGATAGAGTTTTATATTCTTTGCCGTAGTTTATTTATTCATTCAACAATTCTTCGACGAAAAGTTATTGCAATTTCTTTTTGAAATACCATTCGAACAGGAAGTTTCAATAAGCACTTAAACTAAGAAATCAGAAGAAACGGACCCCACAGGTAAATAAAGCCACCTATACAACGCGGTTATGACGTAAGTTTGTAAAATGTTTTGTAACACTCACCACCCTACGATCGATTATGATATGAAATAGGGGATGCATGATGGATTGTGACTAACTCGGTATGAAAGTTCTGGGTGGTGCCTCATGATCTAGCAATTGTAGATAGGCCATACTTCGATCACATGGAAATCCACCGAATTTTTCTAAATTAATGTTTTTTCTCGAGAGCCGATATGAGGAACTCAAGTTAATCAAAATAACTTAATTTAGGTATTCAGGTCCTAGCTTTTAAATGATAAGAATTGTTTTAAATTTTGGTCCAAAGTTATTGAAAGGCCTGAGAAGAATAGATGGACTCAATATTACAG